>JAHPZR010004824.1:0-24692 GCA_019787425.1 Platygyra sinensis
TCTTTAGTGAAATATTTTCTTGGTCTCCCCATTATATAATAACTATATATTATTTTATTTTTAAGTGTCTTCATAGTGCGTTTAAAAGTTTGATTTCAAGATTTTTGGATAAGATTTTGAGCATTTTTTATCGAAAAGTGAACCACGGTACAACATAAGTCCAGGTCTCCACTAACTCGCGCGCGATAGAGCGCGCGTGGGAATGGATTGCACCATTTCTATAGAAACAAGCAAGCGCCAAAATGGCGGCAGATTTAAATTTCGCGGTATGTGTTTCATTTCGCGAGGATAAGGCGAAAACAAAACAGCTAAGGTTTTTACCTTAAACATAGCTCTAAAAGGGGCGTCTCTTTTATATATCTTTTTCAACAAAGAAACTATCTCTGCAACAATAGTGAATTTTCTTGTCAAATTTACGAGTTCGTAGTGAAACATGAAGACTTATGTTTTTATCGCGATAGTTGTCGTTGGTCTCTCTGGGGGCAGATTTTCGGATCAGAAAGGCTGTTGCCCGAGCAGTAAAACTCGGGAACAGAACGTTTGTAGGGGCAGAATGATTGAACTTAGTACCGAGATGGCTCGAGTGGCGGAGGTTAACCGTGGAAATTTTGTGGGATGAAGAGGGAAAGTGGCCGGAAGTGCGTAAATCACGCGCGTGTTCACGCAAGTGCCCAGTCGTTTGACCGCTGTGAACTGATTAGGCTCGATTACCAGCCGCTGTTCGGGAAATGAGCCTGCGCTCCTCCCCCGTGGAAATCGAGCCTATGCTCTGATTGGAATACATTCAAAACTGTTTCACTGCAGACCGACTAGTACCAGAAACTAATGATTGTAAATTGTCAGCACATTTGCTGGAGAGAAAAACAATTGTTTCAAAGCTTGAGTATTCAACAAGTAAGTTTTACATTTCAATTTATGCCAGTTTTCTACTTTCTTTGTGGCAAGTACTTGACGCCAACTGCCGGAACTAACCCGAATTTGGTAAACCCTCAAAGGCGGTTAAGCACAAACCGAGACATATTAAGAGCGAGGCATGGAAGCTCAAGAAGGGCTAAGAAAAGGCAAGAAAAACGGTTAGTTGATCGCTTATGTTACATTTATCTGCGTGACGATTCAAGGCCATATGGCGACTTCACGATACGAGACAAAAGCTTAACTAACCCTCCATTTATTGAATTAAAATACTCCATCACGATAAACCACGAGGAAATCAGTAAACCTAGATTGGACAGTTAGCTTCCTTGGTAAATCATAAAAACAACATTCTACATGATCAGGATGAACAAAAGCTTACCATTAATCCTTTTGGTTATGGTTGCATGACGATAGCTGTAGATTTGAGGGAGCTTTGCGAGGATGATATTCCTGGCTCATCTCTAGCTGGAAGAAACCCAGCATTGCTAAAAACTGAAGAGTTACGTTTTTGGCTGAAATGCAGCATTCAAATGCAGGATTTTCCTGCTTGAGCTCAACAAGCTCAAGCTGGAAAATCCTTTCAAATATGGAGGTTCCCAAAACCTTCACTATCACTGCATTATTGAAACATGCAAATCTTTTTGAGTGATCGGTAACTGTCTTCCAAGTTTCATGATTTACATCACTCGTAGAAAGTCTTCAAACTCAACATATTACAGTGGAATCATAAATTAAATGTGGCGTTTCATAACAACAACAATAACAACTATACTTTATTTCACATTTCCTTTATTACAACACATTAAAATGATACTTGTATGGCTAGTTACATGAAAGTTATTGATGTATTTAATGGCTAAACTAAACCATATAGACAACAATGATGGAAATGCCTAGCGCCTAAATAAACTACATAGTTTTCTTGTTAGACACTAGACGTTTTACTTTAAAATATAGACATCTACATACATACACAACACAGAGCACACACCAAGAGACTATGAGGTGAGAGAACACATCCCCCATACATGGGCCTCTTCCCATGATAATCTTTTTCAATCTAATTTTAGCTAGGCTATTTTAGGAAAGACGCCTGATTGGTCAGTTGTAATGACGTGATGACGTAATTGACCGCTTTGCTGTTCTGCTTTGAGAAAATGGCGTCTGCAGTAGACATCAAGTTTGTTGATGAATCTGAAAACTTTGATTTTGAAAAGAGTGGAAAAAGTTGCCGTCCACGTAGAGAAAACTGGTCCATGCTGTACATAGCTGAATCCGATGAAAGTGATGTCGAATCAGTAGAAAGTAGGGATGCGAGCTCTTTTGAGGAAGACGCTGAAATTTCGAGCTTCGAGAACGAGAGCGAGGAAAGCGCGAGTGCGAGCGCGAGCTCAAGTGAAAGCTTTGCCTCTGTTGACGAAGACGACGAAAGGGACGAAGAGAAAACGGCATCGAAGTCGAAAAAGAGAAGCGCAGCCAAAACAAAGCCCGGCAAAAAAGCGAACGGAGGAATATCAGAGAGTACCTCGAATAAACAAAATGCTGCAAAACCTCGTGGACGCAAAAAGAAAAAAGAAAGCAACACCATGACTAATGAGGAGTTGGAAGACTTGTGTTTTGAACTGGGAGAGAAAAAGGAGGAATTGGCCGCTTTTACTAAAGAAAGGCTAGAAAATGCTGGAGATATTAACTTCTTCACTACGCGAGGAATGTTAAGAAACGCCGTGATCCGCGAGCTTCCAGAATTTTTAGCCGAGGTGAACGAGTCTTTCATGGAAACCATGCGTATTGCATTCGCCAAAAAGGTTTCTAAAGCTGAGAGAAAGGCTTCTCTTTCTCATTGCTGGTTACAAAAGCTGCCTTCATTTTTAAAAAACGAGATATGGAGTAGCGTTGTCAGGAATTGTTGTGATCGCAATGATTGTAGCGAAGTTTCTAGAGGCGACCGGATCTCCGTCTTGGCTTCTATAACTGAAGCTGTGTACGATTTTGCTCACATTCACAGTCACAGTAAAATTGCATCGAACAGTTCAACACCAGAAACGCAGTTATGCGCTGAGAACGATGTTATCCTACACAGATTCGGTGGAGCTGCAATTTACCGAATGGAAAAGGTGCGAAGAAATACTGTTAATCACAAAAAGGGAACCATGAGAGTAACAGATGCACTCAGAGAAAATTTAAAGAAGGAGCTTGAAATTATTCAGAAAATGAGACGAGACACTATGAAAAACTTGCCACGAGAAATTAGTGTGCACTTAAATGAAGGTGGACTGCATTTTATGAAGGACGAAATGATCGAATTTGTTCGCAAGGCAGATAATCACACTCGAAAGTTTACTGTTAGCCGGTTTTTCAGACGAAATCCATCTTCCTTTTTGAACACCGTTTTCGCCAGTGTTTATGGTAGCGAAGAACTGTTTGACAGTTTTGTCAGCTCACTGAAATCCATTGGGGTTTCTGGTTACGACCAGGCCATCGTTCGAGCAGTGTATCAAGAACTTTTAAAAAAGCTGTGCCGGACACGTGTGAAATCCTTTATGCAAGGTTTGAGAGAACAAGATCTAGAAACTGACAAGAAGGTGTGTGATGCTGACAGTAGTCTACGAGATAAGTTGAAAGGATATGTCATGACAAGTAAAAGAAAATAGAGTGCATCATAAATAGCATTTCAAATACATGTAGGATAATCTGTTGATTCGTGAAATCATGACACCAGCAGTTTAATTAACACTGTTCATGTCTTTACTTAGTGTCACAAGAAAATGTCACTGCAGCATCCACTCTTGCTTAATACCAGGAAAAATCTTATTATTACTGAATGATCAGATTGCACAAAATTTCTGACTTATACATTGACTTGGTAGTGAATATCATAGCTCTATTCTTAATTAACCTATGACAACACTTAGAGTTGATTAATACAAGGCAAAATAAAATAATCTTGTGAAACCATTCAATTGACATACACATTAAATGATTTAATGAGTTATCTAGATGTGAATATCATAGCCCTACTTTCAAAACAACCTTTCAAAATAGCCTATCAAAACACCTACAGCTGATTCAACACAAGGGACAATAATATTTTGATATTTGATTAATATTTGATATTTTGACATGTAAGATAATCTGTTGATTCGTGAAATCATGACATCAGCAGTTTAATTAACACTGTTCATGTCTTTACTTAGAGTCACAAGGAAATGTCACTGCAGCATCCACTCTTGCTTAATACCAGGAAAAATCTTATTATTAAAATGATCAGATTGCACAAAATTTCTGACTTATACATTGACTTGGTAGTGAATACCATAGCTCTATTCTTAATTAACCTACATGTATGACAACACTTAGAGTTGATTAATACAAGGCAAAATAAAAAAGTCTTGTGAAACCATTCAATTGACATACACATTAAATGATTTAATGAGTTATCTAGATGTGAATATCATAGCCCTACTTTCAAAACAACCTTTCAAAATAGCCTATCAAAACACTTACAGCTGATTCAACACAAGGGACAATAATATTTTGATATGATATTATTTTGACTTATACATTTATCTGTATGTGAATATAATAGCTCTACTATCAATCAGTTTATAAAAACACTTATCAAAATACATCAAAACAATAAAGCACCAATAAAGTTCTGTAATATAAACGGGGGCTACAGCAACTCACTCATATTGGCTAGTTTACAGAAAGTCTACTCTCAATGGGAAATTGTTTAACATATGACCATATGGTCATGATTAAAATCCACAATAAAAGAGATTACCCAAAAGGCACTAATCCTGGGTTAATTCAATACCCCATTAAATACCTTGTTATGGTCTGGGGAATTCACTACACAAAATGTTACAACCCTTCCATTCCCTAAGTCCAACTTTTTAGACCAATTAAAATTTCAGATTCTGGAATTCACCTCTGGAGACTGTGCTTATTTTAAGCACAGTGACCATGTACATGTATATAATGTGACAGTTGCGTGACAAAACATATAAAGAAATGAGTAACAGGATAGTTCCGGTACGACCTTGGTATTTCCTACTTTTGTGCTGTTTTAAGTTAAATTTTTGTTCCTGCATTCATTTCGCTTTGTTTTAGTCGCTTTGAGTCTGTACATCTGTGACTATAAACTGTCTCGAATTTCTAGTGCTGCTCATTTTACTACAGTGTACAATTTACAAGCAAATAAAATTAATTACCATTTTTTCTCTGATCCTTCAGAAATTCCAAACGATCCATCTTCCAAACTTCCTTCAGTGTTCTTCCTCTCCCTTTCTTGGATTTTTCCGCCTCTTCGAACACCTTCTCTAGCTCTTCTCTTCCCTGAACAGATGCTTCAATTTCGCTCATAAGCACTGACAGCTCCTGATTTTCTTTTTCGTTCAAGCGAACTTTTGTCTTCTCCCAGTATTTTCTCGCGATCTTCCTAAAATATTTCCGCTCACCGCGAATGTTTTGAAGGCGGATTTTCCTGCTTGCGGGGCTGAGGACATCTATTCGGTGTTTACTTTTAGCACTTCGGCGAATTGACGAGCTGACATTCTTTTTGCGGCGCTCCAGGATCCTATCTAAGTCACGCGAGAGCAATTTGCACCGCTCACAACAGTCGCTGAGGGAAGGTCGCGACTTACGAGCATTAGTTGGAGAATGCCAAATGAGGCATTCTACATGCCGGTTGACAGGCCACGGCCATTTCTGGCTAAATAGCTTCTTCGGCTGGTATCCGAACTTTGTATCTAGGTCCTGATAATTCAAATCTTGAAGGCCCGGACAAATTCTCAGCGGGCTCTTGGCGCTTATCTTCGTGACCAGATCTCGAAGGAATCCGGAATCATCAATCTCATATTTTCCTGTCTCGACATTTTCGACAATGTTAACGCGAATATCATAGTGACCATCCGCGTGCAAAAGCAGCTTAACTGGCTGGAATAGTCCAGCATAGTCGGTGTAACTTTTGAGCTTGGAGGGAGTGATCGAAAGAAGCGGTCTCCGATCAACTATTTGTTCGATCTCACAGTGAACTCCAAGTTCGAAGCCTGCAATAACGTTTTCCAAACGCTCTAAGTTGGCGATGTCTTGTAATTCCAGACTCTTACTTGATTCTGCCCCTTTAAACTTGGAAGTCAAGGACGTTCTCAGCCTGTTTAGAACTGGGCGCGATTTTGGAGTCGAACAAGATGCAGACGTACCTAATGAATAAAGATGAGAAATCCGTCATAAATTTAACCCTGTATTTTAATAAATTATTGTAGATCAATATCTTCTGCCAAGACGATGATCCCCTTATATACATGTATATTTCATTGCTGTTATACTTTCTGCTTTTTGTCTCTACTGTTAAACAAAAAGGTTCGCACATGGTAAATTACAAATCGAAGTTTGCTTGGAACTTCTCCATTCTCTTGGAAGGTTACGGACTCTAAAAGCAGTTTAATAATGTGTGTAAAAGCTACGTATTATAGCTTGTAAGAAAACCGTAAAGCGAAAGCTCATAAGCTCAGAACAAAAAAAATCTCAACTTCGCTTTCGCGTTCGTGTTGTCTCTGTTCTTTACTCGAGAATTCCTCGCTGCTTTCAGTTCCTTTCCTTCTCAGCAACTGAGATAACTTTTCTCGAACGCTCATTGCTCACAGGATGACAAAACACACTGAGAAATTAAACCCGATCACATCTTCAAATTTCGATTTAGGATTTCACTGGATCATGCGACGGCGAGAAAAGTCTTCGCAAGTTTCTTTTCTTCACAATGACATCTGATCCTCTGACCATGGGCCGCGCGGCCATGGGGACGAATCTAAAAATAGTGGCGCGAAGTTTAAAATAGATTGAAAAAGATTATCATGGGGCACGGGGATGTGTTCTCTCACCTCATAGTCTCTTGCACACACACATTCACGAACACTTATTGTGAAAAATAGAAATTAGAGGAATTGTAAAGACTTAGATGTTGCATTTGTTTCCTTAGCCGGTAAATATTACAATATCTTCCTGCAACTAAGCAACCAAGCAATGTGAAAATTATCACGTTCAGCTGGAAAATATCAGCTTGAAACTTGTCTTAATCTGGCAAAAAGTTACCCTTCATTCCTTTAGATCTGTTGCTAAAAAGTACTACAGAACGATTAAAAAAAATTTCGAATCGAAAGAAACCCTGAACAGAACTGGGTGGCGACGAAACATATTGCGCTTCCCTCCTGTTATTCGCGTTTCGCGCGTGCTAGCTATGGTTCTCAAATTATAGATTTTTACTGGGGCGAGAAGAAAAGAGAAGCCGCGAGATTAAAGGCTAAAAAAACCCTTTTTTGCAAGAAACTATAGGCAGCCTGTATGCTCAGATACATATGAACAACACTTAAAAGCTTAGCGAAAGCGGTGAACATCACCAAAATTCACAAGTTTCAAGTTAGTAGATACCTCTCTTGAGCAATATTCCGCGGTGTTCACCCTCAGTCCATTAAAAACCATTCCCATATTAGTAGTGATATCATTGAATCATCATCAACAGGAGAAAAAAGTACATAAAAATTCCTTTGCGCTTTTCAATAACAGGTACCTTTTTGCTATCCGTGAAGCATTCTTGTCGCCAAAGAGTATGCTTTGCGAGGTGTTTTGGTCCAAATAGAGAAAAGGTTTTGAACGTATAAAACTGGGCAAAGTATAAAGACTGTGCTCAGCCATGAAAAACAACTTTTACACGAAACTATTTTCGCTTTGATACTATTCATCTTTTGAGAAGCGCGATCTAATAAACATCAGATGAGCCGTATCGCAAAACACAAGGAAATCATTCTCACCGATTTGTAGACGTTTAATTAGCAATGCTAAACTAGAACTTTTAACTGTAGCTTAAATAGCATTATCAAGAAGAGATTTAAAAATATAGGAGAAATGAAGTAAAACCTTAATGGAGCTCACGAACCAGAATCAGTATAAAATAAATTTCTGAAGCCTGACACTTGAGTTGTGAACATCTGTTTTTGTTTTAAAAGTTATTATCGGGTGACTACAAAGTATTTTTCCAGTCTATCTGGGCCTGATCGGGCACGAATGACCGGATGCTGGCTAAGATATGTAGAGTTGATTTCTGGAATCCTCAGCCTTAGTTGATCGTATTGCTGCTGTCAACATAAAATCAAAAACAATCTATTACCATATCCATTAACTGTCGGTGAGTCCCCAATGTCAAACGAGAACCCCGTGACTTGACGAGCAAACCACAAGTCGATCCTAGCAGTTCGTTTGGGGCCACATCTATGAGCAAACCTTATGCGAAGTTTCCCTGTGAATTGATAAAAACAAAGACAACGATCAAAATTCTCTAAAAACACTATCACAGTGTTTTCACTTCGCCAGCTATTCTTTATCGTATACATGCTAGCTCTTTCATCTTCATCTCTGGTCTCAAATACCTGAAAGTAGACATCCTGCGAGCAGGCGCTCCTTCTTTCTTGGTAACGGAAGAGTCTGTTCGCAGGCTACAAAGTAGATATCACCATGGCTCTGAAATTCAAAATGCGCTGGTTTCCAGATGAAGCAAGCTACGGAGCTGAAAATTGTAAAATTTAAAGATTTGCCCCATCTGATGCGTGGTGAGAATAACAACTTTTTTGACTCTTTAGTTTTAAAAGTTAGAAAATGATGACGTCATGTGAAAGTCCAGCAACGCAGCAAACTAAATAACCTTATTTCAATAACTAGGAATATTAAACAGAAGTATTTTTCTAAAAAAGATACCTTGAGTAGCGCGAATTCCACCTTTTGTATTCACAGACTGCAAATGATCCAGCCAAGTAATGTTAACGTCACTTCCGTAATATTCTTTTCCTTTAAATCCACTTGGAAGGAAGGACTCAATGGTTCTCTGGGCTGGGAGCTGCTTAAACGGCTCTCAGTTGGTGAAATCAAATCATTGCTTTCTTGGACTTGCTAACAAATTTATAAGCGAAACAGAGATGTATGATAATACCTGCAAGACTCCAAAGCACTCTTAGTCACACAGAGGTTATTATAGTTTCATTTTCCAGCTATTCCGTCTAGAAAAATTTATAACATAGCTATATGGTAGCGCGCGCTCTGATTGACTAATTTTTTATGAAAAAGAAATGCCATTGTCATTTTTCTCGCAACTTTTTTCGAGTAAAACTTGACTTTAGCTGTTACTAATGGCTAATATTATTCAACATTTGAGTTAGGGTTTCTCGATGACTTTGAAGATTTAGAAAACGTGTCTGAAATGGCGGCAGAACCATCGGAAGCGTCGAAAGATCAACACAGCGAAAGTGCTACCGGTGAAAACAACACGTGCACGTGCACGTGTATGCACGTGGAAACAACACGTGCACGTCCACGTGCAGAATTTGTAATTTGATCAGTGCAGAAAAAGCGAATTTTTAGCGTGAAAAATGTCTTGCTTTGTTCTAAAAGCAATGGACAATGTCTAGTGGGCGTCCATCCAATTCGAGATGCACTTGGATAGTTGGGAGAGCACTCAGGTAGCTGGAGATGCTCGAGGCGCAGCCGAGAGCATCTCTTACGCTACCCTCGTGCTCTCCCAACTTAACTATCTGTGTGCATCCCGAATTGGATGGACGCACGCTAGACATTGTCCATACCTTAAGATGACAATTACTCGGCGCCGACTGGTTATTAATTAATTAATTAATATTCACCTGGCCCGGGTTGTTCGAAAGGTGGATAACGCTACCCACTGGATAAATCACTATCCAGCGTATAGCCTGGTTTGTTTTGTTAACACTTATCCTCTGGATAGTGATTTATCCGATGGATAGCGTTATCCAGCCTTTGAACAACTGGGGCCTGATCTCCAGCTGCTCTTTTAATAGGAACAGAGGGAAAACAATGCGCTGTTTGTTTCAGGAGGCTTTCCTTGGGGCACACGTAGGAAAATGAGGATGTGTTCTACTTGCGCTAAAGGAAGCTGAATAAATACCCGGGGTTTGATCAAAGATGCGCCCTCAAACGAACTGTTAGGATCGACTTGTGGTTTGCTAGTCGAGTCACGGGGTTCTCGTTTGACATTGGCGACTCACCAACAGTTAATGGATATGGTAATAGATCGTGTTGTTGATATTATGTTGACGCAACAATACGATCGTCTAAGGCTGAGGATTCCAGAAATCAACTCTACATATCTTAGCCAGCACCCTTCGTTTCTCTCTCCGGACACTGCGTCACCTGGAATATATTCGTGAATACATAGTTGGCACATTTATCACTTTAATTTTCCTTTTTGACTTTGAATATTTTTAAAATCGTAATACCGATGCAAATATAATTTTTATATCTTCGTATATTTTCCGTTTGTCATTAAGGTGGAGATGCTGGGACAACTTCGAATGCTGCAGAGGTGCATGGGAAAGACTGAAACCTGCTCATATATTCCAGCGTACAGTGGAACCTCGATTTAACGAAGTCGCTGGGGACCGGCCAAATTTGTTCGTTAAATGGAGGGTTCGTTATATCGAAAACCTCAATATAACGAATTTGAGGGGTAACGACCAAAATGTTCGTTATATCGAGGTCATAGTTCATGATTGATTTGTAACACAGGTGACTTCTGTGGAAATACTATGATGCCAATGTCTATGACAAATAATAAGCCGTCGACTGAAGGGTTGCTGTCTCTTTACTGCGTTTCTGTACAATAAACGCACGATCGCTCAATAACAAGGCTGGTGATTTCATTGATTTTATCTGTGATTATAAACCAGATATCGCATCAATAACAGAAACGTGGTTCCACGAAAATGAATCTGCTGCTAGAGTTCTGTGCACCCCTGCAGGATACAATCTTCTTGATTACTCAAGAACAGGACGACTGGGTGGTGGCACTGGGATAATGTTCAGGGAGGATATTAGCGTTTCACAAAACGCAGCTGGGGAATTCCAATCATTTGAATACTCTGAGTGGAACATAACATCAAGAAGCCACCGTTTTCGTTTGATTATCATCTACAGACCACCATACTCTGATGCCCATCCAATCACTACAGGTGTGTTCCTGACTGAATTCTCGGATTATCTAGAGCATGCTGTACTCTGCACCGATCAACTCCTGATTTGTGGTGATTTTAACATCCATGTTGATGTGTCTGACGACCTCGACGCATGTCGGTTTCTTGAACTCTTGGACAGTGTTGGGTTAGACCAGCATGTTTCGGTTCCCACACATATAAGTGGTCACACCTTAGATCTCATTATAACAAGAAACTCCGACCAGTTGCTTGTTTCTTCTCCGTGGACTGATTACTTATTCTCTGACCATCTACCCGTCCACTGTAATATCCAAGTTGAAAAGCCTTTGTTGAAGTCGAAGCGGATATCCTTCAGGAAACTGAAGTCGATTGATATCAGTTCTCTGCGAGATGACCTGTCAAAGTCAGACTTATGCAGCAACGCCATCGACTCCCTTGAGCTAAATGATCTTGTCACCCACTATGACGCAGCTCTATCATCAGCTTTGGATCGTCATGCACCTCTCATTAATAAGACTGTGACAAAAAGACCGATCGTCCCCTGGTTTAATAATGAGATCAAGACAGCTAAAAGGATGCGCCGCCGAGCTGAACGGAAATGGAGGAAAACGAAACTTCATCTGGACTTCCTCGACTACAAAGCAAAAAAAAATCGTGCAACCTTTGAGATGAAGAAAGCCAGACAAGAGTTCTACACCGACTTTATAGCGGAGAATAGCCATGATACACGCAAGCTATTTCGTTCTGCAAAAACACTCTTCAATCACGAAAGTGAGTTACATTTTCAAGGCTACTCAGATAGTAATGCGACACTTGCTAACGATATTGGTAACTTCTTTATCAAAAAAGTCGATGTAATACGAACTGGACTAGACACCGCAGCCGGTAACATCCATTCAGCGGACGAGATGTTTCCCCGAAACCCTGAGATCCACAGCCTCTTCCATGACTTTAGAACTCTTACTGATAAAGAAGTCAGTAGTCTTATAATAAAAGCAACCAAGAAGACCTGTTCACTGGATCCTATGCCAACCACTCTCGTTGTTGAGTGTCTTGATGTTTTGCTTCCTGTACTTACTAAGATGATAAACCTGTCACTTCAATCTGGGTGTTTTGCAGATAGATGGAAACACGCTGATGTCCACCCAAAGCTGAAGAAACCAAAAGCTGAAGTCATCTTTCCTAATCTTCGTCCCATAAGTAATCTCACATTTGTCTCGAAACTGACTGAGTGTGCTGCATTTAGTCAAACTCACAATCATTTGACCATTCATGACCTCTACCCGAAAGCCCAGTCATCGTATCGTGAGTGCCATAGTACCGAGACTGCACTTCTCCGCATCAAGAATGACATTCTTATGAATATGAATAGGCAGCACCTAACCCTTCTAGTTTTACTAGATTTAAGTGCTGCCTTTGACACTGTAGATCATGCGATATTGTTAAACCGTCTTAAGTCAGATTTTGGTATCTCTGGTAACGTGCTCTCGTGGTTCAAGTCGTATCTATACCAGCGCTCCCAGTCAGTGTCGATCAATGGTCATACATCTAAAAAGTTTGAAGTGAAATGTGGTGTCCCTCAAGGTTCCTGCCTAGGTCCTCTTCTCTTTGTTCTTTACGCCAGCAAGCTCTTTACTATCATTGAGCGACACCTCCCCCAAGTCCATGCGTACGCCGATGATACCCAGCTCTATGTTGCGTTTAAACCCGATCCCGAACATGCCGCCAACGCAGTGGCAGCCATGGAAGCGTGTATCAACGACATAAGGAAGTGGATGCTGGCTGATCGTTTGAAGATAAATGATGACAAAACGGAATTTTTAGTTATTGGGACTAGGCAGCAACTGGCGAAAGTCAACATTGATTCGATCAATGTGGGAACGGTGGAAGTTTCCTCGTCTTCTGAAGTCAAGAACCTCGGATGCTGGCTTGATAATCAGCTCAAACTAAACAGCCACATCAATCGCCTATGCAAATCTGCCTTCTTTCACTTGTATAACATAAGAAAAATTAGGAAATTCCTCAGTCGTGAAACCACGCAGATCTTGGTCAATGCCCTTGTCACGAGTCGCTTGGACTATTGTAACAGTATACTATATGGTCTACCAGCCACTGAACTTTACAAACTCCAACGGGTACAAAATTCAGCTGCAAGACTTATTTGTAACGTAGGGCGTTTCGATCACATTTCCCCCTCCCTTAAAATGTTACATTGGTTACCCATTAAATTTCGTATTCAGTTCAAGATACTGCTCATTACTTTTAAGGCAATCCATGGTCTTGCACCAGCGTATTTAATTGAATTGATTACCCTAAGGACTCAGTGTACATATAATCTTAGATCTACTAATGAGCTTCTTCTTCAGCCTCCTCGAGTAAAAACTCTAAAGACATTAGGTGATCGTAGCTTTGTAGCGGCTGCACCAGCTTTATGGAATAAATTACCACGTGCAGTCCGCCATTCTCAAAACGTACAAACATTCAAGAAAGCCCTTAAGACTCATTTATTTCGGAAAGCTTATAATCTATAGAACATCTGATCAAGTATGAATTTATAGTTAATATTATGCAATTTTATAGTTGGAATATTAATTAGCTTTAGATTTTTCCATTTTTATGTAACTGATTTGACTGTAAATAGTAGAATTCTAGTTTTTGTCATTGTAAAGCGCACGAGAGCATCTTCTTATGTATCGTGCGCTATAGAAGCAATAAAATTATTATTATTATTATTATTATCATATGGATTAAAGGATTTGGTGACTGTTGATCTGTTGAGCGTTTGTCTTCTGTCGCGTGTTGACACTGTAATTCGTTATATCGAGGTAAATTGTATGTTTGGGTTTCCGGATTATGTTCGCTATATCGCCAGAGGAATTCGTCATATCGAGGTTCTATTCCATACATTTTACTGTAATTTTGGCCGGGACTTACAGTATCGTTCGTTATATCGAGGACTTCGTTAAATAATGGTTCGTTAAATCGAGGTTGCACTGTACTACCTGGCTATCTAGACAACACCACCGACGGTCATCTGCTGGTTGAAAACAAAGAAAAGGCCCTAAGTGATCACGTGACCATTTGCATCAGTCACGAACGAGTTGAGGTCACCAACCACCGTGGTTACCAAGCTGTGTACGACAGCAGATACCTCTTTGTCCTAGATGGCGGGCCGATTGAGCATGAGGGATATCCCTGGGCCAAACCCGAGACCGATATCTGGCTGAGCATGAACCGAGTAATCCATAGTCCAGTCCCTGAACTCTCCTTTCTTCCCGCCGCCTATAGGGGCTGAACCCGGGCGGGCGAAAGAAGAGTCCAGTATAACTTGCATTTGCATGCTTAGAACAGACCAATCAAAAATTGCCAGGTCCCAACCACGCTGCTTGCGTCAATGTGTCGCGCAATGCCATTTTCAGCTCGCGCTCTGAAAAAAAAACACTTTCTTTGACGTTGAAAACATAAAAACATAAAATGGAAATATGGTTTATCGTGGTCTGTACTCTTATCGGCAACGAGTACGCATCATTACTCTTTCCCCAAACATTTTTTTCGTATTGTTTCTCATGTTGAGCGAGTTTGCAAAAGTTTTTGAAAGGAAAGTCTGACGCGTGCAAGTAGCTCATTTGCATAATGCAGCGCGTGCACTTTTCAAGTCCGAGTCGTTTTCAATTGTCAACAAATCCAGTTGGCAAAGATTTCTTTCGTTATCTTTGATATTATTGTGGTTAAAAACAAATCCACTGTGGTTTACCGTGGCACTGGTGAAATTCCACTGATGTGGGATTAATTGACATGTTTTTAACCAATCTGAATGCAGATATTGTTATTCAAAGAATCGCACCACAAGCGAAATCTGGAAAGTTCTTCCAAATATGGTTTTTCCCCCGATTTGGGGGAAAAAATGGCGGCGTTCTGAGCATGCGCAGTGCAAGTTATCCTGGACTCTTCTTTCGCCCGCCCGGGTTCAGCCCCTATAGGCGGTGGGAAGAAAGGAGAGTTCAGGGACTGGACTAAGTAATCCATGGTTCATACCGGGCTGGGACTGGTCTCTGTAAGGTGGCCATCTCCTGGGTATAGCTGTCCTATACTGAGAACAAAAGGGCGAAAAAGTTGGAAACATTTTGCAATTTTTTTTCGTTTCCTATGGCTGTACTCTAACAATGCTGTAGTGATAAGAAAATAAATGCATTGTACTTCGTATGAATGTTTTATCCCTGGTTACTCTTATCTAGCTCCAAAATACCCTTTAAAATGTTTAAAAACACGCAGAAACTTGAGCAAAAATTGTAAAAAGTGTCGATCGGACAAACTCCAGATCAGAGAAACTCCATGAATGATTGTTTGTCGATGAAAGCCAACGCAACCAATTAACCTTTTTTCTAAGAATTTAGGAATTAACCACAGAAAATGAAGGGTGAAGCAGATATGGACTGAATCGTTTCTACATCACAGCAAAGAGTGAATATTTTTGATAACTCTATGATTGGATAATATAATTCAATAACTTTCATTGAATCAGCGATCATGATATTATGAGCCATTGTACCATGCTCTACAAATATAGAAATGGCACGCCCAATTTTTATTTTCTATTTTATTTCAGTTTTGTATATTTTGGGGCATATGTTGGATATGATACATATGGTTATAGCTTTAATACTGCTATTTTTTAATAGGTAAATGAACTGCTTGAAGTTCGGAGAAGATACGAGTTATGACCATGAGCAAACGTGTTATGTGTCCTTTTCAGTAGTGATTCATGGGAGACGAAACTATGTAAATCAGTTGCAAAAACAGCTTACTTGCCAGGGGTGGTCGAAAAGTTTTTTCAGAGGGACTTTTCACGTTAAATTCCACATTATGTTTTTCGGTTGCCATGGCCGACCGTCGCTTCCTTTCTTAACTCAAGCAATTGAGTGAGGGGTCAAAAAAAAAATCTAATGAATTCTGGTTTTGTTTGACTATGCTAAAATTTTAACATGATAAAGGTGGATAGCTAGCTAAGGAATAGATTACAGTACTGCCGATGTGTGAGCTATTAACGCGAAATTGATATATCGCTTCGAAGTCATTTTTTAATGAGATTTTATGCAACGCTTGGGTTTAGCGCGATTATGTGTTCAGAGATTTTTGTTTACTCCGAAGGAAAAATACTCGAAAAAGGTCATTTCATGGACCTTTCAAACGAATATAAATTTACATATGTCCCAAAATGAGTTTGCAGTGAAAAAAAGGTTTTTTATGATCCCTGGGTTTTAATTTTTTTTTCCCGCAAAACGTGTGGTGACAATGAGTTAAGTTCAAGATTCTATTCCACTAATATCGACAATACCCACTTAAAATGCCCTTTCTGATTCAGATGCTGTGAGACAAAGAGGTTTATCAGCCTGCCTCTGAACATCATCCGTTATTACTGATCCTGTGTTATGGGAAGTCGATTAACTGTTTGTTTCACAACTGGATCAACACGCTTTGTCTTTTCACCAGTGTCTCAAGTATAAGTTATGATTAGTGAGTGAATGTGTAGGAAGGGAAGTTCTCCAGGATATCTTCGAAAGTATTCTAGACAGAATGTGGAAGCCATGCTAAAAAGTGTCAAGGATTATTTTTTTTCAGCAGTGAAGAAAGCTATTCTTAATTTTCCTCAAGGATATATATTTATTCAGCTTCTTTATTGAGAGTTGACACGTCCTCATTTTCCTACGTGTGGTCCAAAGAACGCCTCCTTAAACAAACAGCGCATTGTTTTCCCTTTGTATGTTCGCATTAAAAGACCAGCTGGAGATCATGTGGATACTAATTAATTAAGAACCAATCGGCGCCGAGTACGTCTTAAATTTTTTTTTAAACTCCGAAGCTGGCGAGTGGAACCACAACAACCTCTGTGTAGCAGACTAAGAGTGCTTTGGCGTCTTCTTCCATTTCAAGAAAGATGACTTTTTGTCGTATATTTGCCGTTGTTTCCGCCTTGACATTATTACATGCCACAGCAGGTATTATTATACTTTTCTGTTTCGCTTATAAATCTTTTTGCCTGTCCAAGAAAGCAATGATTTGATTTTACTAGCCGAGAGCTGTTTAAGCTGCTCCCAACCCAGACAACCATTGAGTCCTTCCTTCCAAGTGGATTTGAAGAAAAATACATATCACGGAAGTGACAGTAACATTGCTTGGGTGGACCATTTAAAGTCTGTGAATACAAAAGGCGCAATTTGTACTACTCAAGGTATCTTTTTTTTTTAGAAAAAAATACTTCTGTTTAGTATTTCAAGTTATTGAAGAAATGTTATTTAGTGTATTGTGTTTCAGATCTCTTGGCTCTCCCGCGACGTCAACATTTTCTAAATTTTAAAACTAAAGAGTCAAAAAAGTTGTTATTCTCATCAGGCATCAGATGGGGCAGATCTTTATTTTTACAACTTTACAGCTCCGTAGCTTGCATTGCTTCGTCTGGAAACCAG
The DNA here is from genome assembly GCA_019787425.1 of Platygyra sinensis. Lineage (NCBI taxonomy): Eukaryota > Metazoa > Cnidaria > Anthozoa > Scleractinia > Merulinidae > Platygyra > Platygyra sinensis. The sequence goes on from JAHPZR010004824.1 coordinate 17,390, forward strand.
CGAATTTTGATTTTCAGAGCTATGGTGATATCTACTTTGTAGCTTGCGAACAGGCTCTTCTCTCATCAAGAAAGAAGGAGCGCCTGCTCGCAGGATGTCTACTTTCAGGTATTTGAGACCAGAGATGAAGATGAAAGAGCTAGCATATATACGATAAAGAATAGCTGGTGATGTGAAAACAATGTAATAGTGTTGTAAGAGAATTTTGATCGTTGTCTTTGTTTTCAGTCATTCACAGGGAAAATTCGCATTAGGTTTGATCAAAGATGCGGCCCCAAACGAACTGCTAGGATCGACTTGTGGTTTGCTAGTCGAGTCACGGGGTTCTCGTTTGACATTGGCGACTCACCAACAGTTAATGGATATGGTAATAGATCATGTTTTTGATATTATGTTGACGCAACAATACGATCGTCTAATGCTGAGGATTCCAGAAATCAACTCTACATATCTTAGCCAGCACCTTCGTTTCTCTCTCCGGACACTATGCGTCACCTGGAATATATTCGTGAATACATAGTTGGCACATTAATCACTTTAATTTTCCTTTTTTACTTTGAATATTTTTAAAATCGTAATACCGATGCAAATATAATTTTTATATCGTCGTATGTTTTCCGTTGGTCATTAAGGTGGAGATGCTGGGACAACTACGAATGCTGCAGAGGTGCATGGGAAAGACCGAAACCTGCGCATATATTCCAACGTACTACCTGGCTACCTAGACTACACCACCGACGGACATTTGCTGGTTGCAAACATTTGCTGGTTGGAAACATTTTGCAATTTTTCTTTCGTTTCCCTTGGCTGTACTCTAACAATGCTGTAGTGATAAGAAAATAAATGCATTGTACTTCGTATGAATGTTTAATCCTTGGTTACTTTTATCTAGCTCCAAAATACCCTTTAAAATGTTTAAAAACACGCAGAAACTTGAGCAAAAATTGTAAAAAGTGTCGATCGGACAAACTCCAGATCAGAGAAACTCCATGAATGATTGTTTGTCGATGAAAGCCAACGCAACCAATTAACCTTTTTTCTAAGAATTTAGGAATTAGCCACAGAAAATGAAGGGTGAAGCAGATATGGACTGAATCGTTTCTACATCACAGCAAAGAGTGAATATTTTTGATAACTCTATGATTGGATAATACAATTCAATAACTTTCATTGACTCAGCGATCATGATATTATGAGCCATTGTACCATGCTCTACAAATATAGAAATGGCACGCCCAATTTTTATTTTCTATTTTTTTCAGTTTTGTATATTTTGGGGCATCTGCTGGATATGATACATATGGTTATAGCTTACTGCTATTATTTAATAGGTAAATGAACCGCTTGAAGTTCGGAGAAGATACGAGTTATGACCATGAGCAAACGTGTTATGTGTCTTTTTCAGTAGTGATTCATGCGAGACAAAACTATGTAAGACAGTTTCAAAAACAGCTTACTTGCCAGGGGTGGTCGAAAAGTTTTTTCAGAGGGACTTTTCATGTTAAATTCCATATTCATGTTTTTTCGGTTGTTATGGCCGACCGCCGCTTCCTTTGTTAACACAAACAATTGAGTGAGGCATAAAAAAATCTAATTAAATTCTGGTTTTGTTCGATTATGGTCAAATTTTAACTTGGTGAAGCTGGATAGCTAAGATATAGAGTACAGTGCTGCCGACGTGTGAGTTATTAACGCGAAAGTGATATATCAGTTCGAAGTCATTTTTTAAAGAGGTTTTGTGCAACGCGTGGGTTCAGCGTGATTTTGTAATCAGAGATTTTTGTTTACTCCGAAGGAAAAACATTTGAAAAAGGTCATTTCATGGTCTTCAAACGACTATAAATTTACATATGTTCCAAGATGAGTTTGTAGTGAAAAAAAAGGTTTTTTGAGGATTGCTGGGTATTAATTTTTTTTTCGCAAAACGTGTGGTGACAATGAGTTAAGTACAAGAATCTAGTCCACTCATGCGACGACACCCACTTTAAATGCTCTTCTGATGCAGATGCTGTCAACAAAAGAGGTATATCAGCCTTCCTCTGAATATCATCCGTTATAACTGATGCCGTGTTATGGGGAGTTGATTTGTTGTTTGTTAATGACAACTGGATCAACAAGCCTTGGCTTTTCGCCAGTGTCTTAATTAACTAAGTTATGATTAGTGAATTAGTGAATGCGTAGGAAAGAAAATTCTCCAGGATATCTTCGAAAGTATTCTAGACAGAATGTAGAAGTCATACTAAAGAGTTTCAAGAATCACTTCTTTTGAACAATGAAGGAAGCTATTCTTAATTTTTAACACGCTTTGTCTTTTCGCCAGTGTCTCAATTATATGTTATGATTAGTGAATTAGTGAATGTGTAGGAAGGGAAATTCTCCAGAATATCTTCTAAAGTATTTTAGAAAGAACGTAGAAGTCATACTCAAAAGTGTCAAGAATCACTTTTTTGAGTAATGAACAAAGCTATTCGTGATTTTCCTCAAGAATATTTATTCAGCTTTTTTTCGCGCGAGTAGAGCACGTCCTTATCACTAGTCCTACGTGTGTCCCAAGGAACGACTCCTAAAACAAACAGTTTCAGGATCAACTGTAGATCACGTGGATATTAATTAATTAAGAACCAATCGGCGCCGAGTATGTTGTCATTTTTCTAAACTGCCAAACTGAGGAGTGCAACCACAACAACCTCTGCATAGCAGACTAAGAGTGCTTTGGCGTCTTCTTCCATTTCCTGAAAGATGACTTTTTGTCCTATATTTGCAGTTCTTTCTGCCTTGACGGTATTACATGCCACAGCAGGTATTATTATACATCTCTGTTTCGCTTATACATTTTTTTGCCTGTCCAAGATAGCAATGATTTGATTTTACTAGCCGAGAGCTGTTTAAGCTGCTCCCAACCCAGACAACCATTGAGTCCTTCCTTCCAAGTGGATTTGAAGAAAAATACATATCACGGAAGTGACAGTAACATTGCTTGGGTGGACCATTTAAAGTCTGTGAATACAAAAGGCGCAATTTGTACTACTCAAGGTATCTTTTTTTTTTAGAAAAATATACTTCTGTTTAGTATTTCAAGTTATTGAAGAAAGGTTATTTAGTGTATTGTGTTTCAGATCTCTTGGCTTTCACGCGACGTCAACATTTTCTAAATTTTAAAACTAAAGAGTCAAAAAAGTTGTTATTCTCATCAGGCATCAGATGGGGCAAATCTTTATTTTTACAACTTTCCACCTCCGTAGCTTGCATTGCTTCGTCTGGAAACCAGCGAATTTTGATTTTCAGAGCTATGGTGCTATCTACTTTGTAGCTTGCGAACAGGCTCTTCTCTTACCAAGAAAGAAGGAGCGCCTGCTCGCAGGATGTCTACTTTCAGGTATTTGAGATCAGAGATGAAGATGAAAGAGCTAGCATATATACGATAAAGAATAGCTGGTGATGTGAAAACAATGTAATAGTGTTGTAAGAGAATTTTGATCGTTGTCTTTGTTTTCATTCATTTACAGGGAAAATTCGCATTAGGTTTGATCAAAGATGCGGCCCAAAACGAGCTGCTAGGATCGACTTGTGGTTTGCTAGTCGAGTCACGGGGTTCTCGTTTGACATTGGGGACTCACCGACAGTTAATGGATATGGTAATAGATTGTTTTTGTTTTTATGTTGACGCAACTATACGATCATCTAAGGCTGAGGATTCCAGAAATCAACTCTACATATCTTAGCCAGCACCCTTCGTTTCTCTATCCGGACACTATGCGTCACCTGGAATATATTCGTGAGTACATAGTTGGCACATTTTATTGTGCCAACTATGTACTCATGATTAAAATCATTAAAATCATTAAAATCATTTTAATTTTCCTTTTTTACTTTGAATATTTTTAAAATCGTAATACCGATGCAAATATAATTTTTATATCGTCGTGTATTTTCCGTTTGTCATTAAGGTGGAGATGCTGGGACAACTTCGAATGCTGCAGAGGTGCATGGGAAAGATCGAAACCTGCTCATATATTCCAACGTACTACCTGGCTACCTAGACTACACCACCGACGGTCATCTGCTGGTTGAAAACAAAGAAAAGGCCCTAAGTGATCACGTGACCATTTGCATCAGTCACGAACGAGTTGAGGTCACCAACCACCGTGGTTACCACGCTGTGTACGACAGCAGATACCTCTTTGTCCTAGATGGCGGGCCGATTGAGCATCCGGGATATCCCTGGGCCAAACCCGAGACCGATATCTGGCTGAGCATGAACCGAGTGATCCATGGTTCATTCCGGGCTGGGACTGGTCTCTGTAAGGTGGCCATCTCCTGGGTGTAGCAGTCCTATACTGAGAATACGAGGGCGAAAAAGTTGGAAACATTTTCCAATTTCTTTTTCGTTTCCCATGACTGTACTCTAACAATGCTGCAGTGATAAGAAAATAAATGCATTGTACTTCGTATGAATGTTTTACCCCTGGTTACTCTTATCCAGCTCCAAAATACCCTTTACAATGTTTAAAAACACGCAGAAACTTGAGCAAAAATTGTAAAAAGTGTCGATCGGACAAACTCCAGATCAGAGAAACTCCATGAATGATTGCTTGTCGATGAAAGCCAACACAACCAATTAACCTTTTTTCTAACAATTTAGGAATTAGCCACAGAAAATGAAGGGTGAAGCAGAAATGGAGTGAATCGTTTCTACATCACAGCAAAGAGTGAATATTTTTGATAACTGTATGATTGGATAATACAATTCAATAACTTTCATTGACTCAGCGATCATGATATTATGAACCATTATACCATGCTCTACAAATATAGAAATGGCAGGCCCAATTTTTATTTTCTATTTATTTCAATTTTGTATATTTTGGGGCATCTGTTGGATATGATACACATGGTTATAGCTTACTGCTGTTATTTAATAGGTAAATGAACTGCTTGAAGTTCGGAGAAGATACGAGTTATGACCATGAGCAAACGTGTTATGTGTCTTTTTCAGTAGTGATTCATACGAGACAAAACTATGTAAGACAGTTTCAAAAACAGCTTACTTGCCAGGGGTGGTCGAAAAGTTTTTTCAGAGGGACTTTTCATGTTAAATTCCATATTCATGTTTTTTCGGTTGTTATGGCCGACCGCCGCTTCCTTTCTTAACACAAGCATTTGAGTGAGGCATAAAAAAATATAATTAATTCTGGTTTTTTTCGATTATGGTCAAATTTTAACTTGGTGAAGCTGGATAGCTAAGGAATAGAGTACAGTGCTGCCGACGTGTGAGTTATTAACGCGAAAGTGATATATCAGTTTGAAGTCATTTTATAAAGAGGTTTTGTGCAACGCGTGGGTTCAGTGTGATTTTGTAATCAGAGATTTTTGTTTACTCCGAAGGAAAAACATTTGAAAAAGGTCATTTCATGGTCTTCAAACGACTATAAATTTACATATGTTCCAAGATGAGTTTGTAGTGAAAAAAAAGGTTTTTTGAGGATTGCTGGGTATTAATTTTTTTTTCGCAAAACGTGTGGGGACAAGGAGTTAAGTACAAGAATCTAGTCCACTAATGCGACGACACCCACTTTAAATGCTCTTCTGATGCAGATGCTGTAAACAAAAGAGGTATATCAGCCTTCCTCTGAATATCCGTTATAACTGATGCCGTGTTATGGGAAGTTGATTTGTTGTTTGTTAATGACAACTGGATCAACAAGTCTTGGCTTTTCGCCAGTGTCTTAATTATAAGTTATGATTAGTGAATTAGTGAATGCGTAGGAAAGAAAATTCTCCAGGATATCTTCGAAAGTATTCTAGACAGAATGTAGAAGTCATACTAAAGAGTTTCAAGAATCACTTCTTTTGAACAATGAAGGAAGCTATTCTTAATTTTTAACACGCTTTGTCTTTTCGCCAGTGTCTCAATTATATGTTATGATTAGTGAATTAGTGAATGTGTAGGAAGGGAAATTCTCCAGAATATCTTCTAAAGTATTTTAGAAAGAACGTAGAAGTCATACTCAAAAGTGTCAAGAATCACTTTTTTGAGTAATGAACAAAGCTATTCGTGATTTTCCTCAAGGATATTTATTCAGCTTTTTTTCGCGCGAGTAGAGAACGTCCTTATCACTAGTCCTACGTGTGTCCCAAGGAACGACTACTAAAACAAACAGTTTCAGGATCAACTGTAGATCACGTGGATATTAATTACTTAAGAACCAATCGGCGCCGAGTATGTTGTCATTTTTCTAAACTGCGAAACTGAGGAGTGCAACCACAACAACCTCTGTGTAGCAGACTAAGGGTGCTTTGGAGTCCTCCCATTTCAAGAAATATGATTTTTTGTCGCATATTTTCCGTTCTTTCCACCTTGACAGTACTACATGCAATTGCAGGTATTGCTATACATCTCTGTGTCGCTTATAAATTTGTTAGCCAGTCCAGCAATGTTTTTATTTCACTAGCCGTGAGCTGTTTAAGCTGCTCCCAACCCAGAGAACCATTGAGTTCCTCAAGTGGATTTGAAGGAAAGAAATATCACGGAAGTGACAGTAACATTGCTTGGGTGGACCATTTGAAGCCGGTGCTACACAAGGTATCTCTTTTTAAAAAGATACTTTTGTTTCATGTTCCAAGGTTTTAAGGAAGGTTATTTAGTTATTTAGTTTCAAATCTCTTGGCTTTCACGTGACGTCGTCATTTTCTAAGATCTACAACTAAAGAGCCAACAATGTTATCCTGCATAAGAGGGGGTAAATTTATATCTGTTTACAACCTTTCGGATCTTTCTGCAGTTACCGGAAAGTCTTTGGGTCACTTGGGATTAGTCTTTATTTGGAGTTGTTTTGTTTCCTGTCTTTTATTTCTTTTGTTTTACGTAAGCTTACGTAATCTGTGCTCCGGTACCTGCAGAAAGATCCAACTTTTCAGCTCAGTAGCTTGCTTCGTCTAGAAACCAGCGGACTTTGAATTTTACAGCCATGGTGATATATACTTTGTAGCCTGCAAACCGGGCTCTTCTCCTGCCAAGAAAGAAGGAGAGCCCGCTCTCAGGATGTCTACTTTCAGGTATTTAAGACCAGAGATAAAGATGAAAGTGCTAGCATAAAGACGATAGAAAATTGCTGGCAATGTGAAAACACTGCGATAGTGTTGTAGTTGAGCTATAAATCTTTGGTGTAACTCTTGAAGAGCCGTTTGTGTGTCTCTTGATAGCAGGCCAAACAGCACGCGATACATGGTGTCAGCGAGTGGTAACAGCTTCATCTGACAATGGCTACGACTGCAACCACGACTGCTTCAACAAATCTCACAT
>JAHPZR010004825.1:0-10783 GCA_019787425.1 Platygyra sinensis
TGAAAGACATGTTTCGGCAACTCCTGTGCCATCGTCAGTTTACGGATGGTATTACAATGATGAACAATATATAGCGGAATTGTAATACCATCCGTAAACTGACGATGGCACAGGAGTTGCCGAAACATGTCTTTCAAATTCAAAAGTCTTGCTCTCTTCATTAAGATTCTTACAAAATTGCTGCTCCTACGTCCATTTCTAGTTTTGTAGACTCACTACTACAACCTGTTGCAATAGACCAAGAGTCCTATATAAAAGACACCACCAACCTCATCAACTCTATTGAAAACACGCAAATTCCAGACAATGTGGTTTTAGCTTCACTCAACATTAGTTCTCTCTACACCAACATTCCTCAAGAAGAAGGAATTGATGTTGTTTGCCGTTATTACGAAGATCACTATGACCATAAATTACCTATCCCAACAAGCGATTTACGGGAACTAATGCGCTCATACTTGAGGAAAACTGTTTCAAGTTCAATGGAAAACACTTCATACAAACTCGCGGCATTGCTATGGGAACTAAAATGGCTGTCACCTTCTCCATTATTTTCATGGCAGACCTTGAAAAGCAACTGCTAGCGGCTAGCCCACTGAAACCCTTGGTATAAAAGAGGTTTATCAATGACATTTTCTTTGTGGAACATTCCAATGGAGGAAGTTTCCATTTTTGTTAACTTCGCTAATTCATTCTACCCTACAATCAAGTTTACTTGTGAAATGTCATCCGAACAAGCAGTTTTCCTCGATACAGAGGTATTCAAAGGGCCTCGCCTTTCATCTCTTGGAATTCTCGATTCACAAATCCACTTCAAGCCCACTGAAACTTTTCAATATACACACTTCTCAACCTGCGACCGATTCAATACAAAAAAGGGTTTTATCAAAAGAGAAGCATTACATGTTTTAAGAACCAACTCAATCAAGGAGAATTTTTATAAACACAAACAAGACTTTGAACAAAGACTTCATAACAGAGGCTATCCCACGTCACTAGTTCATAAAATCCTGACTGAAGTTCAGTTCTCCCACAGAGCAGAGGCTCTTCGTAACAAAACAAAGAAGGCGAAAGAAATTTTACCATTTGTTACCACTTAAAACCCGGCTACACCGAATCTTAAAAAGATTCTCATGAACCACTGGCACATTATTCAACAGCAACCTAGCCTTGCAGGTGTCTTGAAGCAGTCACCGATTGTAACTTACCGGAAGGAAAAATCACTCAAGGACATTTTAGTCCGCCCAAAACTTCCTTCAATCCACGCCGCAGTCATAAAAACTTGTAAACAAAGAAGCACTTTCAAGAGGTTTGTTTTTAAAGAATCTCTTTCAACCACAGTCCTTTGCGCGCCTCAACTTCAGTGGCGGCGATTTTTGGTATTACCGAAATTCGGAATCTTGGCCTTCGTCTGAAGTAACCAAATCTGCCATTATCTCTCCCCATCACAACTCAGTCAAACCTTTAATTAGTTTCCACTTGAAGATTACTTTCTCTAGAATCTGATCAGTGTTTTCTCTTGTGCAAAGTTTTATTTCCCTCATGTAAAGGATTATTTTTGTGATAGGGCAATGCTTCCCAGATGAGGTCGTCCTCGCCGAGTTGAAAAAGTGAAACTGGTGAAATTCAGCAAGTCAACTTTCCAATTATGGAATGAGAGGAAAAAAATTGGGGACATGACAGGTTGACGAACTCCGAATTTGCGGAGATATTACTACACCACTGTTTCCGCCCGTGTTTCAGTCAACGCCTGACTCGAGGAAACCATTCAGTAGTAATAAGCATTGGTTGGAAATGTCTCCTTTCTCTGATCATTCGAGGTAAAAATGTTTGCTGTATTCTGCAAATGTATAGTTCTTTAAAATGCAAATGTACTTCCAGTAGGTAACTAAAACTGTCAGGATCTCCTCTATAAATTATTTATGCATTTACCCCACATTTCATCTCGTAATAAAAAATTGGGCCTCAGACTATTGAGACTGAGACCAATTGTTCACTAGATAATAATTATATTAACTTGTAAGTGATCTACATGTTCAACTGCAAAATTCACTACAGATAATGCTGTCACACAACCTCATAGCCTCTCTTATAATTTGCCATTTTACAATTACAGTACCTTTTTGAGCAGAGTAAACATGACATGAATGTTTACTAACTTTCACTTAGCATGCATAGTAAACAAGGAATCCGATATATATCTTTTTCAGCTGCTGGAGCTAGTGTGTGATCAGACAGTGCATTTATTATAATATTTGAAATGATATAAGTTGAGCCTATGTCAGTTTAAGTCAGTGTGCACCATTATCGAGTCTATGATGTAAATGATGTAAATGTTGATAAGTTGAATAAGAAAACCAAGCATGTTGTAGTCACAAATAATTGATAAACTGTATGATATTGAAATTGTACTCCTTAGTGTCTGTATTGATATTGATGGAACATCTTCATCAATGGATGTCTCCCAACCTGTCTTTGCAAAATCCAGATGGAGTACTTTCATGGATAAGATAAATGAATCATATGGTACTCATCCAGGCAACCCCTTCAGTGACAAGTCTTCAAGTGATTGTGGGTGAGTAGTGCTAAGTCAAAGTTAGTAGGCAATTATGCTATTAAAGGGAGACACAAATAGCAATTTATGCTGTCAAAACATATCCCTAATGAGTATAATAAACTTAATGTTAAGTATTATACTGACACACATGTAATACTGACATTACTTACACTGTATCTAAAGAAATCATTTCATACTGCATGTACTGTATATAATAATGTCATTGTGATTTGTCTTCAGGTCTGACAGAAAACACAGCTTTAGTGAGAGTGATGGAGAAAGTGGAGAGACTAAGAGTGATGGAGCGAGTGGTGAGAGTGACGGAGAAAGTGACGGAGAAAGTGACGAGAACAGAGAAGAAGAAACACTGTAAGTTCAGTATCCACATTTTTAACTCATGAATTTGGAAATCATCCTACATCTACACGTAGATTATTTGATCATATTAGATATTCTTATTTGTAAATTCCTCTTCCCAGCAGAGTGCTTTCAATTCATGAGTTGTACATGTACATGTACATTTTGTGTGTATTGAAACATCTTCGATTGATTATTACAAAAAGTGGGCAAATTGAATAGGATTTTTTGACCTCCTCTCATAGACTGTTTCCTTGAATGGTGGACAATTTAAAATTACTTTGTATGCAATTAAATTTGCATTTCCAACCTCGTTTAGAGTAAAAATTCTTTTGAATTGCTCACTCAAAAATAAGGTTGGGAAGGTTTTTCAGTTATTTTTTTGTAAAAAAATACCTCTTAGTCGGCGCGTCGAATATGTTATGGACGGGTCAACAGATCAGTGAGTCAGTGAGCGAGTCAGTGAGTGAGAGATGTATGTATGTCACACCAATCAGATCGGATCTACTATAAACAGCCAATCAAATTTCTGGTTTTAAAGGTAAATGGTATATGAGAAGATTTGATCCCGATACAGTTCAGAACGGCCATATTTATTCTTCTATAAAAGAGGAGGAAGTATTCATATATTGGGTTTACTTCGGCATTTTCAGTGGGTTAGGCTGAGGATTTTAAGCGCCTTGAGGTTTGAAACAGTGTGTGAGCTAGTTGTATGCAAATAAATGAGATGTTTTTTTTATTTTTAGTTACAAAGGTAACTTGATATTTTTGTTTTTCACAAGGAGTAAATTGAATTAGACATCACACATCATTGCTTCTAGTTCTTAGGAAATGCTTTAGAGGAGACGGGACTATTTTGATTTGAAAGAGTTCGAATGTTTACAATAGGTACAGGAAACGATTGTTTCGTTCTTGTTGCATGCAAATATAGAGAGATATTTTTATTTTTTAGTTACAAAGCTAAAGGTAATTTGACACTTGTTTTTCACAAGAGAGTAAATTCAATTAGAGCTCACACATCGTCACCACTTGTTCCCACGAGATGCTTGCTATTTTTAGTTACAAATGGTAACTTGACACTTTTGTTTTTCATATGGGAGCAAATTGTTCCCATGAGATGCTTGCTATTTTTAGTTACAAATGGTAATTTGACACTTTTGTTTTTCATATGAGAGCAAATTGTTTGCACAAGATGTTTGCTATTTTTAGTTATAAATGGTAACTTGACACTTGGACACATTTTCATGAAGGTATTTCTCACTTTGTCCAGCTCAATTTATTATTATTTTTTTAGATTCATTTTATTTGGATAGCCATATTGACACATGCATGAAGGAATGAAAGCAACATAATCGCTGTCCTTTGATTGTCTATAATAGGTACCGGTATATTATGAAGCCAGACAGTTGCAGCTTCAATTCGTCTGATATGGATATATCTGAGAGAGATGGCAGTGCTACATCTTTGAAAGTGACATGACAACAACAGAAACCATAAGAAACCTGGTTGTTGTAACACCAGATAATGATGATGGCATTACCATGAATGAAGAAAGGCAATCCAATGTTGAAAAGACAGGAAATAAGGACAACATGGAAGGACTAGTTGTGATAACATCAGAGAATGATGCCACTGTTACAACAGAAAAGGAAGGCCAGTCAAGTGTCGAAATAATGAAAAGTAAAGTTAGTACAAGCCAGGTGAAGGCAAAACTTAAAGAAGAACTTGGCAAGTTGTCTACTCCTCCAGATGATATGATGCCATTTGTTAAATTTCATAGTTGGCAGAGAGTTATTACTGATGTTGATTTTATATATGATCTGTTTTCTGCAAGTTGTCAGGTGAGAGGTTGTGTGGGTGAGTCTTCCATCAATACAAAAAAAGCTGAAGGTGGTGTTTTAATGGTTACCTGGGTCTGCAGTAAAGGGCATAGTGGTGCGTGGAATTCTTCTGCCTTGTTAGGACAACGAAGGGGGCAAAATGTGTTTGTTTCGACAGCATTAACAGCTGCTGGGGTTTTGATACCTAGTAACAATTTTGAAAAGATCCAAATGATGATGAAATTTTGCAACAAGCATGATAATTAAACTTCTGCACGATTTGAAAGGTTTGTTGGATGGAATATCTGACTACATTGTATAATAATATTGTTGTGCACTAAACATGTTACCCAAAGTATAGTTTCAAAATCGATGAGTAACCAGGGGGCATAATTGAAAAGTTAAAAAAAGTGGTTGTAAGTGGTTCAGTGACACCTTTGATGTATGGTAAACTGTGAAGCCATTTTGGGAGTCTGGTGGGTCTGCCCACTTAAAGAACATTCCCACTAACTCTTCAGGGGAAGGAATGACTTCAGGGGTCGATTTCTTCTTTAAGATGTCCAATATAGTTGCTGATGGGTAACCATTTGATTTTAACACGTTAGAAACGTGGGTCAACTCTTTCCTTATTCCTTCAGCGGTGCTCGAGAGACAGAATAGTCATAACACCTTTAAATTCCTGACGGACATCTTGACACCTATTCAGAACCTTAATGGCTATTCTGTCTCTAACTCGATGAACTTTACCAAACAAGTCGCAAACCAAGAAATCGCTGAGGATGAAGTAATGGTCTCGTTTGATGTTGTTTCACTCTTTACGGCCATCCCTGTTGATAAGCCCCGTGTTTACATCAGAAAAAAGTTAGATGACACCACGCTACACTCAAGAACAAAGCTCAACACCGATGAAATCATCTCCCTCTTGGAGTTCACCCTCCCTAACAATTATTTCATGTTTAACGACTCTGTCTACAAACAGATACATGGATGTGCAATGGGGAGCCCAGTTAGCCCCGTCGTAGCTAATCTTTGCATGGAAGTAACTGAAGAATTGGCAATCGCCGCCTCGACAACACCGCCAAAAGTCTGGAAACGTTACGTAGACGACAGTTTTGTCATAATCAAGGAACACTCTGTAAGTAAGTTCCATGACACTCTCAATGCAGTTGACCCTAAGATATCTTAAACCATTGAAACTGAGAACAATGGCCAAATTTCCTTTCTAGACACCTTGATAACCAGGAACAATGGAGCAGTTACTATTGGTGTCCATCGAAAGCCCACACACACTGACAGATACCTGGACTTTAACTCTCATCACGAGTTAAAACACAAAATAAGTACCAACCAACACGCCACCAAGAAACCATCTCACCACCAACCAACTCGCCGCCAAGTTAAGTAGTCGAGGTGAATTAGCTGTTCGAACGAGAGTAAAGTAGTTGAGATGGAAAAGCTGTTCAGACGAAGTTCGTTTGCTTGTCTGTATGCAAATTACATGTTGTAGGTGACGTGATTTGATAAATGTTCCATTGTCTTGGGCGAGTGACATTAAATGCATGTACAGGGTTTTCAAAATGAAAAAAAGTAGCAGGAGGAAATTTTAAACTAGCCGGAGCACTATCCCGTCACGATAACGGCAGCCTAGCGGAGTGAGCAGCCCCGCCCCTTCTACAGAGAGGAATGGGGAGTTTCCCCCGAAAAATTTTGAAAATCGGGATCAAATGAAGATATTTCCGTGTATTTTTGCACCCCTAACTGATTTTGTTGAATGCCACTGTACACTTATTAACAAGGGTTAGTGCTGAAAAACTTTGTAAAATTAGTTGCTTTCAAAGTTTTAAAAAATGGTACGGTATGCTTTTACATTTGCATGAGTACAGTACTTATTACATCGACTTCTTGTACCCCCAATTGAAGTTCAATTAAACTGAACTGTAATACAATATAGCATTTCAAATCAGTTGCGTAAGTTAAAGATAAACAGTTTTTTTGTGTGTTTTGTAGCAAAATATAGCTACAAAATATTGACATTCTACAAAATCTGCTGGAAGCAATGGTTTGCAATTGTTTTGTCTCATGGAAACATGCAATGGCAATTTTTACTGTTTATTCTTTACACAAAAAATACCACGTGAAGTTTACAAAATGAATACATTTTCCTTGAATTTAGTTTTAGAGAAAACATTTAATATGTAGTTTCGACCCCCCAAAATGCATTTTCCTCGGCAGTTCCAGCTCAAGATCGTTTTTGCTTTCTAATGAAAGAGAGCTTCAGATGAGTATCTTTCCTTTTGCATTCATGAAATATTATCACAACAATGTCAGCGGTTTTGCTTCTACTTCGATCGTCATGATCACTGCAATTCGCAGTTTCATTTGTCAGAAATTCTCAACACTTGCGCTGTTGAAGGCCTCTATTGTTAAGACTTCTTTCAGCCTTTCCTTGAAAATACATTCGGTGCAGTCAAGACCATAATGAGTAACATTTCACGAGGAAGACTGTCTTCGCATTCACCACGCGGATGCCGTTACAGCTACGAATACTGTGGTCAATTCAGCCTCAGCATATTTATTGTTTTATCGTCACTTTGAGAACTGGAACAACATCACGTAATATTTGTTAACTCATTCCTAAAATTATTGTTACCTGTTTGTCTTCGAGACTTCTCCGCAGTTAAAAGGAAAGACAATATCGTTTGCTGCCTCCGCTTCGTGTTGAAATACATGCACGTTCAAATGACAGTCCGTATACACAAGCAGACTTTCCTCAGTGGTTAAAAAAGCTCTTGCTTCAAAGATCAAGAGGTACATATAATAGCCGCACTGTTTATTAATTGTTTTCATCAGTTGGTGTTTATTGATTTCCTCGAAAAGATCAAATTTGAAAACCCTGCATGTATGTTCTTTTTTTGTAGCATGTTTTTCAAAACAACACAAGTCGCGCTCTTGTTTTTTTTTTACTTTCTTGGTGTGATTGTGCAGTAGTCTTTGCATTACCTTCATAGCTGATTTTTTAATTATTTATTTATTTATTTTGGAGTCGTTTAAAAAACGAGACACAACTAAGCTGATATCTTAGGGCTACCGCCGGTGCAGGACATCGTTCAACATAATACGAACTGTGAGAGTGTTTTACACAACTAAACAAGGTAGAACAAATTTCAGTCTCTTCGGCTTGTGGTTCAATGTTATTAGATTATTGGTAATCTGTAATCTTTGGACTGGTAACCGTTGTCACACCTCCCCATTGATTCGTCATGATGCATGAAGTTGATGTATACAATTTACACACCACAATTTGACAATACTCTAAGAAACAAGCAAGCACATGGTTCACTGCGCATCCTAAATCATCCATTGGCGCATAACCACAATTCCTTGTGCCATATCACTGCGCATCCTAAAATATTTCCATTCGTGCATAACCACAATTCCTTGCGCATACCACTGCGCATCCTAATTCTCCCATTTGCGCATAACCACAAATGCTTGCATTTGGTAAGAAAAAGTGATTGCAAGCCCCTATAATGTAATCTTCTGCTGATTAGAGAGCTGCCTCACTCGTTTGCTTCAGGCTCACTCGCTGCGGCAGCAATTACCTATCCCGACAAGCGATTTATGGGAACTAATACGGCTCATACTTGAAAAAAACTCTTTCAAGTTCAATGGAAAACACTTCGTACAAACTCATGGCATTGCTATGGGAACTAAAATGGCTGTCGCCTTCTCCGTTAATTTCATGGCGGACCTTGAAAAACAACTGCTAGCGGCTAGCCCACTGAAACCCTTGGTATGGAAGAAGTTTATCAATGACATATATTCTTTGTTAAACATTCCAATGGGGAAAGTTTCCATTTTTGTGAACTTTGCTAATTCCTTCCACCCTACAATCAAGTTTACTTGTGAAATGTCATCCAAAGGCGCTGTTTTCCTCGATACAGAGATATTCAAACGGCCTCACCTTTCATCTCTTGGAATGGGCCCTTTGCAGTTTACGATCACATGGTACAAAAACCGCCATGCTGGAGAGCAAACTGCCTACTGGGACCTCCAAAACAAAGCAAGTTAACTAAATATTCTTTTGTTTTGGAGGTCCCAGTGGGCGGTTTGCTCTCCAGCATGGCGGTTTTTGTACCATGTGATCGTAAACTGCAAAGGGCCCATTCTCGATTCACAAATCCACTTCAAGCCCACTGAAACTTTTCAATATACACACTTCTCATTTACATATGATCTTCTGCTAGCAAACACGCTAAGCCTGCGTTCGCCATCTCTTATCGCGACCCAACTGAGCAAATAAAACTAGCCCCTGATCATTTACTAACCGCTCCTTCGTTTTTACTTTGAACTTTTCAGTTGATCATTCATGGCGAATGTAGAAGCTGGGGACTCGTAGACTTTATTTAATCACATCCCTGAATTACCAATATTGTTCTTCCATTGAAAGTTTTGACTTATTTGTTAAATTACAATCAACACATTGATGACGTGTTTGCCCTTAAATATAGTATTTCAAAATATAAATGTTTACCTTGATCCTTGGCAAGTAAAACTGAACATTCTTCTTCAAAGGAAACTGAAAGTGACTAACTGTCAGCATTTCAGGTACAACAGGAGCAGACTGTGCTTGACGATTTTGGTCTGCAGCTCTTGGCTCTCTTGAGAAGTCTTCCACACTTCGAGTTCTTCCAGGTACAAATGGAGAAAACGGATTGGCACCTGTTAAATGGCGTGCAACTGCAAGTTGAAAATGTGAGCGACTTCCAGAAACTGATTGGGCAGCAGGATATGTTGCCATGTATTTGAGGAGAATGGTCCACCTAAATGTAAGCCCACTTGTGGGTTAATGCCACTAGTCAATGTATGCTGCTGGTCATGTGCAGGATCAAACAAACCTGCTCCAATGGCCTGTCCAGCTGAATAAGTTGGATCCTTGAATACAAAAGGATTTCCTGCTTGACCACGAGCCACTGACCTGTTGCTAAGTCCAGGCACTACTTCTGTTGGGTGAAACAGCAAATAAATTATTGTTAAAATCACTGCAATATTTAACATCAGTATCACTTCCATTTTCGTTGATACGCGACTTTCGAAAACAAAACACCCGCAGAAATGTTTCCAAAATTTCCATCAATCATACATGTTATCGACAGATTGGATCAAAATCCACCAATCACAGCCCACTAGCATGACGTTTAGAAGGTCTGAAGGTCACACTAGTGGCTGTTATTGGTGGATTTCAATCCGATCTGTCAAAAACACGCAAGACTGATGGAAAGTTTCGGAAATATTTCCGCTGGTGTTTTGTTTTCCAAAGTCGCGTATCAACGAAAACGGTGGTAAGTAGTTGATAAATAGTTCCTGTGAGTGAAATGTATGCATTTGAATGAAAACTATTTTTCCATCAAATTTTCTGATGACTGCTAATCAAGTTTGTTTTAATAGTCTGTAGCAGTGCCTTAAGTAACCTTCTATTTCTGCTACAAAACTTATGTTTCCAGGAAAGTCAACAGAAATTTTTAGTTGCTGGCAAGGGATTCAATTTTGTGGTAGAAATATAAAGCTTCTTTTCACATGCGGCAGGTTCTACAGCTGTCAGTGATACAATTCTGTTGAACTTGTTTTTTTTTGCAGTGAAACTGGTTAATGCTCACATAAGAATCCTGGCAAAATACTGCTAAAATTTTAAGAAACATAGAATTTCTGTGCTGTTCACAGTTACTTTTAGTCATGGAAAGAACTAGCGCTTAAATCAGAACAGATTTTGGTCACATGCTAAGTAAACATTTCTGAACTGTGAACACATATCTCGCAATCAACAAAACAAAGTTATAATTTGCAATTTTAGTTAAAGTGCCTATGAATTGAAAAA
The DNA here is from genome assembly GCA_019787425.1 of Platygyra sinensis. Taxonomy (NCBI): domain Eukaryota; kingdom Metazoa; phylum Cnidaria; class Anthozoa; order Scleractinia; family Merulinidae; genus Platygyra; species Platygyra sinensis. The sequence continues at coordinate 10,610 of JAHPZR010004825.1, forward strand.
TTGAGGTATTGAAAAATAGGCGTATTTGAAAGGCCTTTAAAAGTGAAGAAGAATGGTGTTTTCCTTTTTGTCATACCTCACCTCGTTCCAGAGATATTCAAGATTTTTGTATTATGCAAATTAGGTACTGATGACGTCATAAGGTGTGACAGTATGGAAGTCAAAACACAAAAT
>JAHPZR010004826.1:0-15000 GCA_019787425.1 Platygyra sinensis
CAGGCCCGTAGGGAGGGGGGGTGCGATGGGTGCGCCCGCACCCCCCCGCAGACTGCTGAGGTCCACTTTTTTGTTAAAAAAATAACTAGTAAAAAAAAAATAATAGTGTTGTTCTGTTTGTTCTGTTCTAATTCACTGATTGCGTAGTAAGATTTGCTGTACCATCCCAGCCACTAGCTGTGAATGCGAACGAAGCGCAAGTGCTCTTAGACGGCTACACACTTTTAACAGAGCCAGTATGACACAAGAGAGGCTCTCTTCTCTGGCCCTTATGCACATCCACTATCTGACAGACATTGATCTGGACATAGTAGTTGATCTGTTTGCCAAGATGCACCCAAGGAGGCTTGAGCTTGGCACACTTCTGAAAGATCGTGATGATCAGCAGCCAGCCGAGTGAACAATACGGATTTACAACTTTATTTCTATTTTTGTTATTTTTAAATAGTGACATTGGCATTGTTATTCTCTACATTGTAAAATACATACGTAAAGCATCAAAATCAACTTTGAAGTTCAAAATTTGACAAATATCCACGTTTTTAGGTTCGCTTTTAGCGACCTATATTGCTATCATACTGACCTTCAAAACGCACGAAATACAGTCTCAGACAACTTAATTTTCAAAATTTCCCGGGGGGGCATGCCCCCGGACCCCCCTAGTCAAGAGCGCCTCCGGCGCTCGTTGGTCCGTATAATCAACTGATCGCACCCACCCGTAAAAAATCCTGGCTACGGGCCTGCTGCTCCCTGCCCCTTTAAGCTATGTAAAAATAATGCCTCCTCTTAGTCGGATTTCTACAGACCACGGACATTTAAAGAGAACCAATAATTTTACATGAATTTTTTCTCTCGACATTAATTACACCGAGACAACATTCACAGCTAAAATTGCTAAATGCAAAAGGCGGCGTGAAAAAAGAATTAATATTTAAATATATCTCGGAAAAAGGGAAAAAAAACAGTAACAAATAGTTAACAATTCGTAATCTGTATAGGGAAACTTACCTCTTCCTAACTCAATTTAAACCTATCCCAATCCCTTCCAAGGCAGATAGTGAAGAGCGCACTGAGAAAAATGAGTGTAATATACTGCGTTGTACATGATACCCGGGGTTAGAGAAGTTTCTGTACTTTAAATCAGGTTATTCTTCCTAGCAGCAAATTTTTAGAGTTCATCTAAGTCGCGCATCATCAGATGATCCTTACCGGGTGCTCCCATCTGGGGAGGGTTTTTACAACAAAACTTTTCTATCGATTGTCCATGCGCCTCAAGAGGCAAACCATCTCTTTTCATACCGTTTGCTCTCCCTAGCAGATGGCGTCTTAAGTTCGTTTCAAGTTCTCGTTTATGAATAGGACGACTTGTATTAAGTGCCATTGTCTGAGAAAACCGGGCCAGAGGGTCACGGATCGAGGTCAACCGATTCCTTTCATCTTTCGGCTGTTTTCAACTTTCATTGAGACAAGATGAATGGCAGTATTCTTAAACTTCATCAGCTTTTAGTTTTCCGAGATCAGACCCCCCACCCCCCTAAAAACCAGCCGACTGGAACTGAAAATACGTGTAATTTAGATGTTTAACTTCGGCAACGCGTAAAATTTTTTCTCGCGCTGCTAATACCTCCAACTCCAGGATTTTATTATTTCGATAGACCTGCTATCATTTTAGATCATCAACGGCCACTTCCAACCATTTGTAAATGTCTCAAAGGCAAAATAATTTGCACATAGAAAAATTTTGAAATATTATTTGCTTGATGAACCACTTTTTCAAAACTCGTTTTCTCAAAAAGGCGGCAGTTTATGAGGAAAGGAAATACTTCTTTGTACTCATTATCACCCTTACTATACATGTAAAAAAACCGAAGTTTGGGACCTGGTAAATTAGAAACGTTGTTAACGAGAGTTAAGAGTCCATTTTATCGCCAATATCGGGCGAAAGGTCATGTCACGGAAAGTTTGTCACGCATTCTAAATTGACCGAGACTTAAATAAATCTCACTGAGAAATCCAGTACATTACAAAATACAAAATTCAGCTTCTTATTAAAAAAGAAAGTTTATAAAATAAGGCTATCCGTCAAACATCAGCATTCTTTCTTGAAAACTGCTTCCGTTTTGTTTACATTCGCGCGATGGCACAACGCCAGTTTTACAGTCTGCAGATTCTTTGGGAAAAAATAACAAAAAGTTAAAAACGTCTTTCGGGGAATTTTCGATATAAATTTGGCTATTATAATGACGGCTGAATTCAACTGACAAAAACTTTGATATATTAATTTTTATGGGGCTCTTTTTTAGCGAAACTTGAATAAGTTTTCTTTACCTTTTTGGATTTCACCTGTCAGTCATCCTAATTACAAAATTTTCACACACGCTTTGGAAAATATTCATCACTTTTCTGTCGATGTTAAAAAACGATAGCATCTTCAAAATGAGTTGGTCCTTTTTTTTCTGAAGATTCACATTGTAGACCTGCACCGGGAAAAGAGGATATTACTACCGTTCCAGTAAAGCCGTGTGCGAATAATATAATTGACCATCTGTCCGCACTCGGTGTAAGTGGAAAAACACAAAGTGGATATACGCAAATTGGCGAAGCTGAAGTCCTTTTTAACCGTGGCGGTTTTATCGAGCCCAGCCAAAAACAGGTAGACGAATTGACCGTGTGCCCACGGCATAGATATCTCTTGACGTATGGATGGCCGGGTAGAAAGCGATTGACATGTTTCCATCCTGATCATCTGGGAAAGCGCACGAAGCAGAATAATGCTCGATGCGTCAACCTGGAAATGTCGAGAAGCATATATTTCTTGGAAACCATTCAGTTCCACTTGGAGCAGGTATGTGAAAACATTATTACATGCATTGATAGAATACTTCTTACCGGAGAACATCATCAGTGACTTCATTTTAATAAACTGTATTGTTTTTCCTAACCGAGCAAAAGACAACAGGCATACCTTACTTGAACAATTTCAACGCACATTTCCAGGATATTTTTAAGTAGCAGTTCGCAGCGGAACAGAATACTGTTTACATAGAAAATACGATTAGATAAAACTACTGGAAAGAAATCAAACATATTCACGGTATACTAAGATAGGTGAAATTATCATAACTGAGCTTGGGTAGCCTGTGATTCTACAGAAAGGATCTTTTTTTGGTATCTTGAGTAGAAACCCTGGTTTATTTCCATCACGACTGTGTAAAGAGTGAGAAAGGAGTGAATGTTCCTCATTTTTCCACCCCTGCATTTTTTGTGAGAGAAAACAAAATCAGGACATGTTATTTATTTATCTATTAATTTATTTTGCCTTGGCTTCGTTATTTATATGTACAAAGTGCAGAAAAAGACACTACCAGATACGACAAGCAAAGCAACTTGAGACAACTGTAGTGGTAAATTCATACTACCCTGATAAGCAATTTTACATTACAGTTAAATTTGAATAGCGAATGACACATATAACTAAAGTATATAAATAAAACGCATAGTGGTTACTGTGTGGCACTAAATTCTTCTCGTGGATGCTAAATTTTGCGGGGGTGCTTTGCGGGGACTATGTTTTGAATTAATGAGGACTTAACAGCTACTTCGAGAAAGGTTGTCGGAAAAAAAAATGTGCACGCGACAATCCCGAAAGGTATGGGATATTATCAATACACTGATCCTGACACTGTAGCTGTCGAACCTTCTTTTGTTGCTTTCCTTTAGCACTCGCAAACATACGTCCATGGCCTCTCTCGTGCTATTCTTTCAAAATTTCTTTAAAGAACAGTAAACTCAAAACCACCCACAACTATAACTTTCGGGATTGTCGTGTGCACTTTTTCCAACAACTACGGAAGCCGATAAGGGACAATCCCAAAATATTTACGAAATCTGAAAAAATGTTTTTAAAATCCGAAAAAATATTTCAAATCGTAATGTTTTTTGGAAATCATCGTTGTAGAATTTATCAAATCTGAAAAACTATTACAAATCTTAATAAAGTTATTGAATCCACAAATGTTATTTTGCAAATCCCAAACAAGTTTACAAATCCAAGAATTGTCGCAAAATCCAGAAAAATATTTTGCAAATCCGAAAAAATACAGTGTCACGTGTTACTTGCGCCAGCAGTCAGCCAGCGTCAGAGCTTGTTTTCGCCATTTTGCCGTATCCAAAATGGTGGAGGAGCGGGTGTGGGTTAATATGTTTTGTAGCGTTTCGCTGATGACACAGGAATATGTTCATTATGTATGATTCGTGTTAACTGTAGAAGTACTTTTGGTGAGCTTGCAGGTATGATGAATCCCTAGGGGCTTGTAGGCTATCAAGATTTTATAAGTTATGCAAGAGCCACTCGATGGCATCACTTTCAACTTTGCTTTATTGTTTATTCACTGCTGTAATTTCTTTATGGTCATGATGTTAAACGCTCTCAGTATCAATAAACGAGATGTCCCTCCCTGATGCCTTGTTTGTGTTCATTGAGATTAGTCACAAAATGTTCAGTATTCAGTATAATCGTTTTAGGGTGATTAGGGTAAAAAGAGTTTGTAATCGTTTATACCACGAAGTATGATGTCGGTTGTGCCATAAATGTGGCAGAAAGTTTGAGAGCAATGAAGTATTTTGTTGGCAGTGTGGAACAATAAAGAGACATCAACAGGAAAGTCTGTGCAGTTCCGCAGACGAGAGGCTGGTAATAGAGCATTACTTAGAACGGAGGGGATTTAGGTACGATACCGTTCCCCACTCTCTGGGTGAGTACCATGAGATCTATATGAACGTAAGGGCTTTGAAAACAGGACTGGATCCTGGGTCCTGGATCGTTAACGTTCCTTTTAAAGCCGGCTTACTTGTTTGGCTTATATCCTCTGCGTTCTTTCGCTTTGGAGGCCAAGTATTGTGATAATGGCGAAGCACGTTCATCTTCAGGTGTACATGTACTTATCCTTGCACTAGGATGTGAACTCTCTGCGACTTTGGAAACACATTTCAGATTTGAAGCAAAATTTGTCCCCAGGGTTCACTTTTATAGATCCACACGAGTCGAACACGAGACACAAAAATCCGCCATTTTGGATGCGGCAAACCGCTGACTGTAGCAGACGGCTGCCGCAAGTAACACGTGACAAAATATTTTTCTGGACTTTGTGACAATTCTTGGTTTGGGATTTGCAAAATAATATTTGTGGATTCAATAATTTTATTAAGATTTGTAATAGTTTTTCAGATTTGATAAATTCTTCAACGATGATTTCCAAAAAAATACTACGATTTAATATATTTTTTCGGATTTTAAAAACATTTTTTCGGATTTCGTAAATATTTTGGGATTGTCCCTTATCAGCTTCCGTAAACAACCTTTCTCGAAATAGCTGTATACTCTCAGTAAGTTGGCGAAAACAATTTTGTGTTAATTGCCATGACGAGCAGCCTCGCGAAGGTGCATTGTGAGTACAATGTATAATAATTATTTTTATTATACATTGTACTCGCGTCCTGTCGTTTCATTGGCCAGGTTACTCAGTTATATGCTTAGCAGATTACTGGCTACTCTGGAGGTTGGGCGCGCAATGCATGATTTCCAACTACATAGCGACGTGTGTTTCTGTGCGATTGCGTCTTTGTCGTTTCTTCAAAGAAATGTACAATAAAACAGGTAAAACAATAATTAGATTCGGTTTTTGTGATATCCGAAATAATCAAGGTCTCCGTAAGTGTTATCAACCTCGCCCTTCAGCTCGGTTGATTGATGACACTTTCCTCGACCTTGATTATCCTGGATATATCACAAAAACCGAATCATATAATTGTTTATTATTTTCTCTTGATGTTAGGAGAGCCCTCTTGTCATTCAGGAACAAGAGCCGTCAGTGTTAATGACTTCTACTAATGAGTCCCCGAGCGACCAAATATCAGCTCTACTTCAGCATATGAAAGTGAAGTTGACATTTCAGCCATGGATTCAGTGACTGAAATGGAGGATGAGGCAGAAACAAGCTTGTGGATAGATGAAAAAGACTTGCAACACGAGAAGAGAGAAACACTAAACAATGCCGTTGCAAAGCTTACTGAAGGTCCTATCGCATCAACACTAAACACTTCATGGGATGATGTAGCCTGCGAACAGGCTCCCGGTTCGGTAGGGTTTAGGGCGAGATAGCCAGTGTAGTCTAGGGCGAGCGGGACGAGCCTAGAGCGGTCTGGTGAGGAGGGAGTGCCCACTCGCTTCACTCGAGGAGTCACGACGCTACGACTCCCAATCGCTCGCAGAATTTTTTTTTCCGACCTCTCTGGGAGCCTGTTCGCAGGCTAGGGATGGTGTGTCAGTCACAGCAAAAATATTACCAGCGCAAAATGAAGGAGGTTATTCAAGCAGCATTATCTGTTGTTGTTCCTGGGCAAGAAGAGTACATGTGGATCTGTTTGCGAGACGAAAGGGTAATTGCAGATGTAAGTGAGGAACCGCCAGCGAAAAGAAAACGAATAGACACTGGCCTTGTACAAACGCTTATATCTGCCCATAAAACTAGAAGCGTGCACGACTGTTTTCCTTTTTTTTTTTACTGACCATAGATGAAGGAAAAACTGTGGATAACGAAGAAATCACTAAGCGAAACAGCGTGGCACAGTCTGCCCGCTAGACTCCTACGTTCACCTGCTAGCTAGGTCAGTCCAACTCACATGAAAATTACAACAAGGAAGGTGTTTTTAAAACTCTGTAGCCCTGTTAAAATGCCGCGGTTTGCTACGGCTGGTTTTATTGGTTGCGAATAAACCAATCACCATCTGTGGGATTGAGCGGTGTGAACTTGGATATCCCTAGCTAGCTTATCCCGCCAATGGATTTTTATGTTTTAGCTCAAAACCATTAAATTCGTAACCTGCGTGCGTCAAAATCTCCGATGATCTCCTCATACGCCTGCTTTTCTAGGGAAAAGTTTTTATTTACTATCCAAGTGTTCGGCGGCAAAAAAATGTGGATTTCTTTACACCAATCATTAGTTTTTCATTCTGAATCGTCCTCTTTATCCATGGTTTGGCTTGCCTTGCTGCCCATGGCTGCCATGTCTTAATTTGGTCATGGTTAAGAGAGTATGTTTTTGCAAATAGTTTTTTATACTCGGCACATATCCTTCGTTTCAGTAGTTGATAAGAATAAGTACATGTAACGGCCTTTTATACAACGGAACATGTACCGAGTTCATGGTGGTCTTTTTGTTCAATATCAAGCTAGAATACGCAATTTGATACCGGCATCATTCACTTCTGCTAGAAATGGGTTCCACAATTCGCTCGCAATATGCGTTTATTGTTGTTGTTTTTTAATTCCTTTTTGTATGAATAGAGATAATTGCTCAACGTTTTTACCTTTCTGACCCATAAACAATCGAGGTTAACACAGATTTCTTTGAGCAATGATAATTATGTGCGATCAAACAGTGCGTGGCAAACTGGCCGTGACGTGACATATCGTCCGCATCGGTAATAAAGTGGAGCTCAAACTATCGCTGACAGCGCCTCTAATTTATCAGGTCCCAAACTTCGGTTTTTTTACATTTATAGTAAGGGTAATAATGAGTACAAAGAAGTATTTCCTTTCCTCATAAACTGCCACCTTTTTGAGAAAACGATTTTTGAAAAAGTGGTTCATCAAGCAAATAATATTTCAAAATTTTTCGATGTGCAAATTATTTTGCCTTCGAGACATTGATAAATGGTTGGAAGTGGCCGTTGATGACCTAGAATGATAGCAGGTCTATCGAAATAATAGTATCCTGAAGTTGGAGGTATTAGCAGCGTGAGAAAAAATTTTACGCGTTGCCGAAGTTAAGCATCTAAATTACACTTCTTTTCAGTTCCAGTTGGCTGGTTTTTAGGGGGGGTGGTCTGATCTCGGAAACTAAAAGCTGATGAAGTTTAAGAATACTGCCATTCATCTTGTCTCAATGAAGGTTGAAAACAGCCGAAAGATTAAAAGAATTGGTTGACCCTGATCCGTGGCCTCTGCCCGGTTTTCTCATACAATGGCACTTAATCGCTGACGCATAGCTTGGATATATGTCAGTCAGTTTGATATCTTTTAACTTTGTGCGTCTTTTATATAGTTCACTTTTTGCTTTGTGACTTACAAACTTAGCAGTGATTGTGTCGGTAGCTCCTCGGCGTCTTAACTTATGTGTAATTTCTATGTCATTAGGTGTTATGTCGACATTTAATGCTCTAGCAACATTTAGAACTACCTCTTCCGTCGATGTATAACAGCTCTCTGGAACTCCTGATATCTCCAACGAATTCTTTCTTGTATACTGTTCTGTTTCGTCCAGGGAAGACCAGAGAGATTCCATTTCTTCCTTCTGTTCATTAAATTTTCCTTTGGCACGTAGGAGTTCGTTCTTTAGAGACTCATTCTCCTTTGTTATGCGTTCGACTGATTCTTTCATCTTTGAAATTCGCGGCCTTGAGTATCCACTGATAATTTTAGCGCCGACATTTCTTCGTGAAGTTTTTGGTTGTCGCTTAGAATGTTGTTTACAGAGCACTGTAGTACCACCAACATGCCGCGTGAATCCGACAAAGTGGGTTCAACTTCAGATTTCTCTTGGTAGTCGTTATCGGCCATGTTCTCGGAGGTCTTAACTTGGCGCTTTGCTTCGTTCACATGATCTTCTATAGAGCCTCGCACTCCTCTCTTGTTCTTTTTCGAATTATCAGGCATAAGATGACATTTAAGTTTTAACCCAGAGCGAAGATTGGCCTAAGAGGCAAGGGAAAGGCTCCCCCTCAAAAAACACAACTGCTCACACGGACGTCACGCATGCTTTGACCATTTGTTCCCGTTGGAATTTGTGAACATTTTCCCTCACTATTTCTTCTACTGGAATGTCCAAAGTAGTTTTGTCAGGTTTGGGTTGGGTTAATACGGTAGATGTACTGGACTTTGCAATCGACCTTCCGAGTCTTGCTCCAAGTTCTTTTTCAATTTGGATCTTTGTCTTTGACTCGATCTAAAAATATAATTATAACATGGGAGAAACAGAAGAAATTGCAAGCTATACTCAGTGTATATTGTACATGAAGCTGTACAACTGGACCACCAAATCTAGGGGAACACAGCCTCTGAAGAAAGCGGTCGGTTAATACATAGTAAGAGCAGCAGGAGTACATAGGAATATGCCGAGAACATGGGTACACGAGGTCGAAGTTCGCGTGTTCAAATGCATTTGCATTTTTTCATTCGGCTCATTTGTTCTGGCTTGTTGTGAGTTAATTTTTACAAGATAGCATAAAAAGTTCTCCAAAAATAAGGACCCGATGACAGGAGATTGTTCTTTTTTTAAAAATAAGAAATTCTGGCTTACTGTTATCACTGTAATGCATAATGCAGTGGCGGATCCAGACCTTGAGCTAAAGGGGGTGGGGGGTGTTCTTGATTAACTTGCCCTGCTGGCGTTTTTCCCTTCAGTCATTTCTTCTTTTTTTGCCCAAAATAAGGGGGGGGGGGGTCTCCCCTAGATCCGCCACTGTATTGAATACTAATTAACAGGTAACTAACTTGATCAATGCCATCGCTTGCCAACAGTGATGATACTAGAGTACTCTGTGGGTTCGGTCTTGATGCTGGTAGGACAACTTGTACACCCGATGAAGAAGACTGTGGAGAGGTTCCTTTGCTCGTTTTAGAAAAAAAGTCTGTCATATCCTTGCATCCTGTTGATAACATCCAACTTTTTCAAGCATTTTTCTGCTCATCCCCATGGTAAATCATAGTCATGTTATAATCTTAAAATATTTTATTTTCAAAATCTCAGCCTCGTGCCTCTTCTTTATGTATTCATAAAATTTTGCAAATCTCAGCTTCAATATACTTATAAAACATATTCTTATAAAAAAGCTGAAAAAAGGGAATGATGGCCGTGGCAGATGTGGTTTCAGGTCTTTTAGTGCTTTGCAGGAAACACGCAGAAAGCACATGTTATTGGATGTCGTCAGCTGTTCTGCCGCGGTCTTGTTCCTGCGCTCAATTCAGTTCTACTGTTGTTTTGTGCAGCTGGTTGTGTCTACACAAATCACTGAAGTCATTATGGCTAATAATACCGTGAATTGCGACATCGTTCAAGTTGAAGAGAGCGAAGAATCAGTTCGGTTGAAGGTCAGTAAACACGATGAATCGAGATGAGCTAAATTCACTGTAAATTATTCATGGCCAACCAAAAACCTACTCTTATCTATAGCCGGCACATTTTTTGCAGATCACTGTGGAAATACCGGCCTCGGAAAAGGAGAAAATGCTCCAATTTGTTGAAGGATGTGCAGGCAAGGTTTTAGATGCAATAGATGCGGGTATGTCCAGCAGCATTTGAAGCAAGCCCTTTGTCGTTTGCACATGCAATTTGGTTCTGAATTTCACAGACTTTCAGTTGATTAAAATGCAATCAATAACTTTATTATTTTGTTTCTTATACATCTAGTTGAGGGAGAGGTGGCCGAAACACTCGAAATGCCCTCTACTATTGCAAAGGCGGTCAGAGATTTTATTAAACAACACCCGAGTATGTCGGTTGATTTTTTTGCAAACGAGATTGTCAAACGATCGCAAGGCACATTATCCACACTGTTAAATCGTCCGCCTCTTACTTTCCCAGTCGGCGCTGGAAGGGAGCCATGGGAGGCCATGAAAAAGTTTTTGGCAAGCGAGGAAGATCAAAAAAAACTGCTAGAAAAGAAAGGTGAGTAAAATTTACTAAGGCTATGTTTTGTCCCTAACATTGATCACCTAAGCCATAACCACAAAGTAAAACGTGTCAAAAAGGGAGATGCCCACCCAACAGAATGATGTGATCAGCCAGCGAGAATCAGCATAAATTAGCTTTAAAGAAAACCGGAAATTTCTATCTGACTGACATTTATTTCTGTTGTTTTCCATGTGTTTTCTCCGGTTTTCTTCCACGACAGCGAGAAGTAAACGTAAGGGCGAGCTGAGACTGCAGGCTGTGCAAGGTAAAGACGCAGCTCAGTCTGTCCCAGACAGCGGTGAACCCAAAAAGAGAAAGGTGTTTGACAAAATGGAGCTTGCAGCACTGGACACCATTTACAAGGCATCAAAAGGGCAACCGACAAACTCGATGATCGAGCGGCTAACAGCATCACTTGATCTAGAAAAGGACCAGGTAATTAGTATTAAAAATAATAACATTCACCTCTCGGTTTTAATCGTTTTTACGTTGTTTTCATTGTCAAGCATCCAACCAGCTTTCACTTGATGAACAGCTTCCCTTGAGTGTCGTTTTAACATCCAGACACCTTGATTTTCCTGGGATAATTTAAAGTCACTTGACAAGCATCGCACGTCAAACTGCTTTCAAAGTTGTCTGGCGAAGAAATTGAATATCCCAAAGACTTAAGCTGCTTCAGGATGGTATTAATGTTCGTATGAGGTGCACCGAATGTATTCAAAATCGGCATAGAAAGGATAACCAGGAGAGAAAATATTCTCATTATCGAAACCATGACTGAAAAATCAGCGACCTTCGAACTGCACGTGGCAATAGGTGTTACCCAGCTGTCTGTGCGTGCTTGCACCGTGCCAATGATGTTGAATGGTTTCGTAATAATCAAAACATTTCGTTAATTTCTTTACAGGTATCCAACTGGTTTCAAAATCATCGCCGAATGGAAAAATCATCAGGTTACAAACCAGGGCAATGTGCCCTGTCTGAGTGACGATTTTTCATTCAAGTACACGTTAATGTTGTTGTTGAAAAAGTTGTTGAATCAGTGTAATCAGGTGTACAGTGGGTGTAATGCACTGAATGTGTAACGCTCTGAACACTTCACAGCCAAAAATGATCGAATAAACTCGTATCACTACAGAAGGTGCATTGTGAGTGTCTTTATTCAAGTTTTATTTCGTTTTATTACAATAATGTTTTGATTAAAAAATTCCAAAGCAACAACATAGTTTAGCTGATATTTGTTGATTTTGACTCGCTTGTGCATGACAGTGTGTGATCACTCGCAGCAACTCTGTGTAATGTGATTCTCAGATATTCTTCCCGTGGACTATTCCATCTTGTCAGTGTGTCGGCGGAGATCTGTTAGAGAACCTGAGCAACTGGGAGAAATAGATTAAATGTTGCTTTAGAGCTATTAACTGCATAAAGCATTTTGTTAAATTTACGTGTTTCAAAAAAAAGGATCTCGGTGAAATCTTGGGACGACGTAACTATTTAACTGACGAGACAGTCTAGTAAACTATTTTGATCACGAAAAGCTTTTAAAGCCCAATCGATGGCAATCGATGATTCCTGAATACTTTTTGGTGATTATCGATTGGTCATCGATTGGCCGATACCAATCGATGCCAATTAACTAACATGCATCGATTGGTATCGATTGATCGATTGCTTTATCGATCATCGATTTCATCGATTGGTTACGTGCTGACACACTGTGAACAGATTTCTGAGTGACTTACCATTCTCGTAAGGTCAGCAACCTCTGTTTGTTCCACAGAAAAACCAAAATATCAGAAGTTACGTGGCTGATGTCCGCAAAAGCAAAAACTTGACATGTTTGATGGTTTGTTATGAACATTTCCATGTCGATGAACATTTTGAGTCCATGCAAATCGCTCGTAAGACCATGTGCTTTTGTTGATTCGATCCCAGTTCCCTTGCATTTTAACTTGCCTGACTGCGTCACACAGTCGTATTTCCGGTCATTGCTTTGTCTCCGTCATGCCGGCAGAGACGAACACATCGGTTGGAAAAACGAGTGTTATTCAGTTCTGAGTTTTCAGTATTTGTAGACCGTGGACAGCCTCTAATTTGCTCCAAAGTTTGTATTGACGAGCTCTTAAATTGTACAACGAACCTCTGGAGCTTGAACAAACCCGCTCACAATTCGAATCAGTGGAACTAGGCGAGAGCTCTTGTATACCCTGCTATTGTTGGGGCTTTAAACAAAAGTTGGAAAGTTGTTTTATGAGCCGTAATTTTTTTAGCCCGCATAGCGGGCTGTAGAAAGGGAGGAAAGGGAGGCTGTAGAAAGGGAGGAAAGTTATAATGAGGGCGGGAGGGAGAACGGACACGTCCGATCTTCTCGCACTTCACTGGCTCGTTTTTCCCCTTTCCCCTTTCCCTCCCCTTCGGACGCCTGCCATGCAGGCTATAATTTTTTCTGCTTTAAATCCCTATTATATAAAGATATTGTTACCCTATCCCATCCTAAACACATTTACAATGAGAAAATACACAGAGATCCGTGTTTTAAAAATTTAATAAAACGTTTTACAACACATACATATAGCAGCCGAGCTCAAAAAGCCGAGATAGCCTATTAAAAGTTGTCCTATAATAACGAGATGCCTAGAGTAAATACAGTGGCACCCTGCTATAACGAAGACCCTATTATAATGAACAACAGAGTTATAATGAACACAGGCGGCCCAAGTGCGAGATGAGAAGAAATAATTTAAATGCAAATGAACATACGCGAATGTGACTCTTGCCTTCAAGCGGTGTTGTGTTACAAAGATGCGATTTACAAGGGTTTGTATGGGAACTTTACGGGTTTGCTTTTAATACCCAAAATGTAAAGTTATGTGAATAAAACTGACTTACCTTGCTTTCCTTCGTAATCTTTGTTGTTTCACGGCGTTTGAGGCCGTTTTGAAGCGCTTTCAGCGGGTTAGCACTGGTGGTCACGTTAGTACTGGTTAGTCACGTTAATAAAGTATGTATGTATGCCCGGCAGATTTACAGTAAAAAATATGTGGAAACAAACCCCGCTATAATTAATGAAATCCCCGATCACAATTTACTCTGCTATAAAGAATATTTTGTCTTGTCGCTCGCAGTCTGTAAAAACGGCATGACGATACAAATGGTTGATAAGCCAAACACAACTCCTGTTGGTGAAGATAGGGAAACTTTGACCTTCAAAGCTTTGCTTTATTTATATGTAGCTGTTCATGCACAAGACTGCTTTGTGTGGTGCATATTTCATTGTCAGCTTGGTTACCCCGCTATAACGAATAGTTTTGCTGTTAACCAGGTAATTCGTTATAACAGGGTCTTCGCTATAACGAAGACCCTGCTATAACGAACATTTTTTTTTGGTACTGTGGCACTTTGTTATAGCGGGGTTCCACTGTTCATTAATTTTCAAAACTCAAACGAAAATCTTAACATGAACTTTTAATCTGAGCGGGTTTGCTTTTCCCTTTTTCTTATTTTGGCTTACTTACCTTATAATATTGCAATTCGCAATGACTATACAAACTGCCAATTTGAAAAGCCTAGAGTAAATACATCAATATTGATAGCTTTGCAGGTCTGCCAGAACGCAGTCGATTTGCCACAGAGTGGTAATCTGAAGCTTCTTGATGATTCGTGTAACACTTGAAAAGCTGACGACCAAACCTTTGTTTTTAAGAGACCTCAATATCCCAACTGTGAGAGACCTTGTTTGTCAAGGAGCTCAATTCGAGTTCTTGTATAATTCGAGACTTTCGGCATGATTACAAGTGCTTGAAAGCGAATAACCTTATTTGAAGTGTGTTGCTTGCTTGCTATTCATAACGCGTCGCTATGGTAACAAACAACACCACCTTCACGGGACTGGGGTGAGCAGGAAAAATCGTTTTGTTTTATACAACGTACATGGCGTTCAGGCAACAGCTTTTCGCTCGAATCAACTTGTTTATAAAACAAACAGTATTGCTTTTTACTTTTGGGATCAAGCCCACTCTTGAGTACTTCTTGGAGACTAAAAAGGTAAGTTGTTAACAGATGTTGATCGATTAATTTACAGCCTGAATAAGGAAATGCTCTTTCGCCAAGTTTCACGCCAGCGCAACAGAGAAATCGAGAACGAGTTTCATATTTTATTCACTGCGAACTTTGCTCGAAAGCGCTCAAAATTTTCCCAGGAAAGTTCGCTACGAACTTTCACGAGGAGCGAATTGTCGCGCAAAAGATCGCAGCAAACTACCGTGCA
>JAHPZR010004827.1:0-15000 GCA_019787425.1 Platygyra sinensis
TTTTCAGAAGTGTGGTGAGAATGAAGAAGCTCCGGTTGGTTTGGGATAGATACGACATCCTATTTTCTCTGAAAGAAGGCACTAGAACAATGATGGCTTGGGGAACTGAATGCTGTTGCATTAATCCACATTACCCCGTCACTCCACATAATGGTGCATTACCGTTGACTGCCGTTACATTTCATTTCAAACTATTTCGTTGTAATAGGTATACATCAGCATTAATGAGGTCATGGTTTTGACATGTTCATAGGCCGGTGGCCCTTTAACATGTCGCAGCATTGGTGGCTAATCTTTGTAATTATTGAAGGGTTCCTGGGGGCGCAGTTGAGAAAATCTGATCATGGTCTCTTGGTTCCCAGACATTACAAACTCTACGTGACGCTATTTTTCGACTGTATTAGGCGATCTGTTCATAACATGACTAACACAATTTTAGTTGTTGGTCCGCAGTCACGAATGCTCTAGATTCAGACGCCAACAATCAATTTTAATTTAGCTTAATAATCGTGATTCATCTTTGCAGGTGTGAGGCAAAATGCAGAAACCACGGGCATTCTCTCCCCTGCCTGTGAGAGTTCGCTTAGAGGATCGGTGCAATAGACTATCTTTTCTTCCGTCCGCTTCTTCCTGCGCTTCGTGTGTTTCCACAGCAGTCATAAAGGAGAAGATGTCTCTTCTTCAGTGGCGGACAATAGATGTAACTCCATAGAAAATTGAAACTTAATGAATCAAGCAAGAGATAAGAAATGGGAGCTAGCAGAGGAGCACTGAAAATCTATTCAGATGGAAGGCCATCAAAGGTTTGATGATCTCGGTGGATACGCAGCTGTATTTTGGATATAGCTCTGTGATCGTGTAAAATGGCTTTATGAAGGGCAAAGGGGTGTATTTATTTATTGTTAGTAGTGAGATCATTTGTGGGCCTGAACAGATCTCTTTTCTTCACTGTTCGTCACCTTGCCGCTCAAATAACTTTGAGGACACACGAGTCCCAAGACTCGCAGACCTTCAAAATAACTTGTTTGGTTTTCTTTCCAAGCCAGCCTTGGAGGAAACTCCAACACAACAAACGACTTAGCTCAGGTCGGCAAAGGAGTGGTTTTTGTTAAATAGTGCTTCGCTTTTCATCGGATCGTATTTGTGACTTGGGGCTTTGACCTCAGTAAACATGATTAGTAGAGCATACTAACTATGGTAAGTAGAGTAAAAAAAAGAAAAATCTCTTTGAACCAAGTGTCGATGATTTCGTAGGGCCTCAAAAGGTCAAAAGCCTAAAAATAAGTTGAACTGTCAGGGAACTTTTAAAATTTGTTGGTTATTAGCCACTGTGTTAGCCGCCCACCTGTAATTCATCAGTTGCACGGTTTACCAAGCTGAGATAATGAAAATGAGGACCAGTCTGATAAGCTGTGATCATCTCTCCTAGGATTCAACCCCTAAATACATCGAGATAGGAACAATTCAGGGGCATCAATTAATCAAGAGTCCGCCAGGTCCCATTTGAAAAAAGAAAACCTTGTTAGTCAGTTAAACTATTCTTTGCTGTTGTTAATGTCGCTTTTCACGCATTATATATTACATTTGCCGTGTATTTACAGTTATTATTCAACAAATTGCAAATAACACTTATCGCAAATTATGGTCATGATTAAGGGCTCGTCGATATGCTGTCATCCGGCTAGGTAAGTCAGATTATCGGCCGGCCCGGTATAGCGGTAGCTTCGTATCAGTGGGAAGAAAAAGTGCAGTGAAAAAAATGTCGACAGAAAAGGTCTTAAAAATGTTACGTAGCTTGGGGAAATCAATTTTTGTTGTCCAATTTGGTTTTGAATTAATACAACAATTATGTCGTCCTGCTCCCAATCTCGCGACGGAATATCGTCCTGATTTTTAGCGGCGACGCTCGGCCCCCTACGGCCTCGTCGGCCTAAGTAATCCGACGATATTCCGCGTGCGATTTCGGCAGGATACATTTGTTAAGTATAACAAGTAAATAACCCCTTGACAGTGATTTGGGGGCGAAAATAAGTGACGAAGTTTCCTAGCGTGTTTTTTACCTTTGAACACCCACCGCTCTTGTTTTTTTGCCCATATTACGGTACTATATCTGTCGTTCTCTTAATAGTTTCCTTTCTCTTAAAATCGTTCCATATAAAGCATAATAAACTAGAGACTGACTAGAAAACCCTTGATACTTTCAGGTCTACCAGACTCTTCTGTATTTCAATTTCACTGATATAAAACCTGTAAAAATGTACCGGAGTTGAATAAAAGATTATTATACGCTAAAAAAAAAAAAGGAGAGCTTCAGTAGGTGTGTTTTTAGGGACGGGTGTCAGTTGCTTACGGGATTGCGTCAACGGGGTACATGGAGGAGGCCAATCGGAGACGTGCGAGGCGAAAGATGGAAGAAGCAGAGAGGAGTAGAAAAGGGAGGGAGAGATGATGACGTAGAGAGGCAAATTAAAGTACGAAACTCTCACGCGCAGAACACAGCACGAACGGAAGGAGCGGTGTAGCTACATCTAACACAAACTTCGTACCCGCTCTCGATATCTTCGGAGGTGTTAAGGGGGCCATAAAGGTATCTCTGTTGTCAAGAAGAACGTATTTGAAGGGGCAATCTTGATCCGAGTTATCGCTATTAATTTTTTTTTTTCACACAGATGTCCCAAATACATGAAACGCTCTCTTACTACCTCGGTTCGAAGCTACGCCAGTTTTTGTCCTTGTCCCTTAGCGCTATATGCTTAACTTGGGAAAATAGGATTTTATGTGTCACAATGGACTCTTTCTTTCAAACGCTTTCCCACCATCCCTCTTTTCGCATCCCCGTCACTTTGGGCATATGGAGTCGGGCCCGACGAATATTTCATTCCGCCGGGGGGGGGCAGAGTGGGTTTTATCGGGGTCAAGGATTTTTTTTTGCGTGTGGTGTCTCTGAAGAGACCGGATTTGGTTTTCTGCCGGATAGATTTCACTATTTTTCCAAAAAAAAAAAAAGGATTCGCGGAAATTTGTTATCATTAAGGGCGCAGCACACACTGTGTTTTGATTAGCGAAAACCTTTTTTGCCACTCGCTACAAAGTTTGCCTCTTGAAGTGTTTTGACACGAAAAAGTAATTTTCACCACACTCTGTCTTCTTTTGTTTCATCTTCCTCGTCATTCCGTTGTGTTGATGAAGAGCGAGCCAGGCCGTTGAAGTCGAAGCTGTTCCTTTCACGGGCGTCTCTTGGGAGATGGGAAGGGGGAAGCCATTTCTCCAACCAGGAAAAAAAAAAAAAACTTTAAACTTCGTCTTGCAAAGAAATCACTGTCGCTAACAAAGATGGCGGGCGGTAGCCGTAAGTCCTGCCTCGGACTTCACCATAGTCCAGCAAGGAGTCTTTTTATGGCAGTTTCCTTTCCATTAACGACGAGTAAATCGAGTCTCTCTGGGGCACCTTTTTTCTTGGCGTGATGACTAGCTCTACCGGAGTCTGACTCTGTCGCTTTGATCGAGAAATGGTTGAATCGGCCTCTGGGAAATTCCTGGCCAGGATTAGACTCGAACAATGATAAAATCAACATAATAAAAATCTCAAAAGGCACAAATTGGATATATTCCTGAGAACAACAGGTAACAGCAATAAAAGACGCATTTTACGTTTTTTTGCATGTATTATTTATCAAGTATTAGGAAGACAAATGCGGGATTAAATAGCGCTTAACCTTGGTGGCTGCCCTGAACGCTAAAAGAAATATTTATTTGATTATAATCTTGACAAATACTAAAACAAGATTAACTGGTAACAAAAAATATTTCGGACGCAAACTGATGCAGCGTGTTCGCAAGCGTTCATTTTGGCTTCAGTTCAAAGGAACTTCTTTTCATATCTTGAAAAGTTTAGCCTATGCGTAAATTTTTGCAACAATTTCGTTGTTTGTTATCCACGTTAATCTTCTCCGGATCCTTAACCAGCCTTATTCGGCTTTATGGTTTAATGATTATCTCTTTGGTGTTTTTCAAAAGAAAAAATCTTATTAAACTGGCTATTTCAGGTTTCCTTCGTTTTGAATGGTTATTTGTTTGTTGGCCTAAATACCTTGACTGGGAGGAGAGGGAAAGACATCAGGAAACATAGGCGGATTTAGGGGAGCGGCCTAGGGGGGCCGGCCCCCTTTTTTCCTTGTACTTTCTAAACGCTTTTGTACGACCCCAACTCTTGCTAACTGGCGTTTTTCAGTTTGTTAGGGCAAATTTACAATCATGTTGAAGTGAGGTTTTCATTTCCAGAGGGGGCGGGGGTGGGGAGTGGGGGGGCTCGGCCCCTTCTTTCTGAAAGTTCTGGATGCGGTCGCCCCTAGGAAAGAAATAAAAGGGGCCTTGAAGGCACTATTCCCCGGGGGGGGGGGGGTACTCGATATATCTCTGGGTGGGGAGGTGCGGCCCAGCCCCTCATACCCTGACCCTGTTTAAGACAAATATCGCTGATTTTCCTACCCTGTTTAAGACAGAATTCCGATTTTTGATACCCTGTTTAAGACAGATTAAAAGTTGCGGTTACAAATTGTGTCTCTTTCTTGTTGTGCAATCAATGGAAATTTAATGTGCCTGGTATCAATGCCAAAGCCAACGGAAGTCAATATTAATTTACAAGAGCTTGTAAAAATTTTGCTGTTTATCGTCCAAGAAAAGATATCCCATTTAAGACAAAAATTGATAAATCGATACCCTGATTAAGACAAAAACTGATAAATTCGATACCCTGTTTAAGACAAAAATCCACGGTTCAAGAGGTTTGTCTGGGTTCTTTTCATCCTTATTTAGGGAGCCCGGTCGCTTCTGCGTGGGTCTTCTGGGAAATTACTGGATGTCGCTCATCCAAGAAGCCTTTTCCTTGCTTTTCGCCTTCTTTGTGATTTCGTTCCCCTTATTGTGACATCTTACCTCGCCTCACGGCACGGTGTCTTTTGCCCTACTGCATCATTCCATTATTTCGACCGGACACATCTTCCGTCTTCTATTATTTCGTGCTGACAGACTTGATCTGGGGGGCCTTCGTCGCTACTTCTCTCCGTCTTTCTGATCCTCCCCTCCCCTCCCCCCCTCCCCCTGCCCTTCCCCCTCTCCCTTTCCCTTTTCCTCTTCTTTCTCTCTCCCTCCTTTCTCTCCCTCTCTTCCCTCTTCCCCTCTTCCTGTAATGTGTACTGGTTTTGTAGCCTGGCCAAAAGTCATCACGAGTGGGGGGCTCAATACATTAAGGCAACCAAACCCCTTGTCCAGGCCCCGCACCTGTCCTATGCTATTACATAACAAAAACTGTTGCACAACAAGTTTAAAGGTCAAATGCAACGAAATTGGGCATGGTTTGATTTCCACTTAAAATAAAAGATTATAATCAAAATAATCGTAATCCAAAGTTTTACATGATTTCATTAAAATGTGGCCGAGATATCTGACTTTGAAAATGGCCCTTTTCACCGCCTTTCAAACGGAACGGCTCGTGGAAACCTCGGAAAATTGTCGGAACTGGATTTTGTGACGTCATAATTGGTGAGCTTCCCGTTCAGAACAGAAGCTAACAGAGAGCAAACACAGCAAACATGGGTGTTTTTATTGTAGTAGTCGTTCAAAATCTATGGAATTAGCCTTGTTACCACCTTTAGAAGATGAGAAATTATCAGGGAATAGCTCACGTTGGTTAAAACGAGGGTAGTATTCATAGAAAAAGGGATTTTAACCGCCTGTTCGAATCATCTGGCCGTATAGCTACATCTCGTCTTCTTCCTGTCTGCACTTGAAAATTTTTAGAAGAAACCTCTTGGAGCAATGTGTTTCGTAGTGGCTAAGCTGGGTTTCAAGTTCAATCCCAAATAAAAAAAACGGAGAAGCTGTACCAAATGTCGCAATTGTATAGCCATGTATTGACGACGAACACCCAAGCAAGGGATGCTGTTCTTCGGCAGCCTTATTGTGACGAGCAGGGAGCGAGGTAAAGTCGCCGTATATAAAAGCTATTGCTGTGTTTTCTTATATCAGATTGGATTTTCAGATACTTAATGTAATATTCTAAACTTAGTCTAGCGGAAATAAAACAGCGGTTGGATGATTCTGTAAAACGATTTCACGCCATTGTGATTTGTTATTGATTAAAGCTTAAGATTTAATTTAAGGAAAGCCTAAATAAATCATCTTGAATTACCGATTTTCAGCACCAATATTGTCATTTAATAGTTGAACAATTTTTACAAGAGTATTTTGGATTTTTTTCGTTCTTAGTCCAGCTGTTAGCCGTAATTTGCTGCGATGATGAAGGAGGAGACTGCCATATTGAGGAAGAAGGGAGTGGTTACTAGCCTGGGGAGAGTTAGCCTTAACTGAAGCATTATTTTTCTTGTTTAAAAATGTTTTTAACCTCTAAAGTTTGATTACTACAGCTAAAAACTGAAGGGCAAACAGTCTAAATAGATTTTAAGAGCGACTTGCTGTAACGATCACCTATACCTATGCAAGATAGAAAAAAAATCGATTTTCTGAAAATTGGTCAGGAAGAAGGTTTTTACTAACTTGTTTCTGTAACTTTGAGATTGTTTGGATTTTTATTTTCTTCTCCAGACCGCCTTTGGTTTTTTGCCCCTAAAAGAGCCAAACTCGGCCCTGAAATTGCACTTTTTGCGAAGGCTGGTAAGCCAAAATATTGTGCGTGGCTGGAAAAGCTGACCCATATTATTAAAATATAATGTTCTAGTACTTATTTCGCGATGTCAGATTTACATGTAATTTGAACCTGAATTTTTGACAAATTTTCAAAATTATACGCGACGGCGATGTCGCGTCACGTCTAAATTTAGGTCAAATTCGCGGACCAAAAAGTCAATCTGGTACATGAATTTACCGCCCAAAACAATTTTTCTGGATAAAAGTATCACTTCATCTTACTTTTTATCCCAAATCTAGCTTGGGTAAATAAAACGCAAAAACTTTGACAGCATCTTGAAACCAGGCACTTGAGGTAATCGTTTGACATTTTGACCTTTCACGTCGCGATTATTATCTCGAGCGTTGACCTTGAAATGTGTGCCTGTGGGTCTCAATCCGGTAAAATCATCATCATCATCATCATCAATCTTTATTTATACACGAAATCATATCATTTAACATGGTCTTCCTAGGAATCGTGTTTAAAACTAGACTAAAACACTCTAACGAACTATTGACTATAATGTTAAAAATACAAAAACTTACATTATGAATAATAAGAGTTACAATGGGTCAAGGTGTATTAGAAAAATCTTTCCCATGAAATGAAGTTTTAAAAACATTTAAACTAGGCAGTTTTCTAATCTCTGAGGGAATCTTGTTCCACAGAACAGATCCTCTGTAGTGTAGGCTTCCTTTTGCAGACTCAGTTCTGGGTCTGGGGACATAATAATTTATCTCAGAATTTCTGAGATTGTGTGAATGTACATTTGAGGTGTTGGTAAAGATCTGCTTCAGATACGCTGGGGAAAGATTATTATGGATTTTATACATTGTCACAGCCAACTGTTTAAGTCTTACGTATTCTAGCCTTTCCCAGCCAAGCTCACCCAACAAAACATTTGAGCGAACATCATAGTTAGAAAAGGTGAGAATTCTAGCAACCCTATTCTGCAGCTTTTGAAGTTTGTCTGCTAGTCCCTTATTGATATTACCCCATACGGCACCACAGTAATTAAAATATGGCATTACCAGTGCATTGTACATATTCACTCTAGTATCAAATGGTATAAAATGACTTACACGCCTTAAGATACCAATACCAGCGGATATTTTCTTTGCAATGGTATCAATGTGTGGGCGCCAGTTCAAAGATTCATCAATTTGAACTCCAAGGGAAATTTATGTTTTAGTTGCTCTTTCAAACAGGAAACTGTCTGGAAAATGGACAATTAAAAAGGCTTTCTAATAGAGTAAAAAGCTTTTCACTGATGACGTTGGCATCTAAAACTGCTGTAACTCTTGAATGATAAGCAAGGTCCTCCTAAACTTTCCATGTAGTCAGTCCTTGGCCAGATGCCAAAAATGTTCAAAATGTTCCCAGTGATGTGTGGCCAGTTTGTTTTAAACTGTTGACGTGATCAGCTTATTGCGAAGAAGTGATCCAGACCCCCATTTATACAGTATAAATAGCTTTTCAAACCGTTATTCTTTTGAAAATGTATGTTGACTAGCATACGAAACGTCAAGATTATAAAATGAAAGTTTTCAATATGTTTATCACCGCTGTTTGTTTTATCTTTTTGATTATTATTACTACTACATTACTACTACTACTACTACTACTACTACTACTACTACTACTACTACTACTACTACTACTACTACTACTACTACTATACTACTACTATACTACTACTACTACTACTACTACTACTACTACTACTACTGACTACTGACTACTGCTACTTCTACTGCTACTGCTACTACTACTGCTACTGTACTACTACTACTATGCTACTGCTACTCTACTACTACTACTGCTACTGCTACTGCTACTACTACTACTACTACTACTCTGGCTTGCATTATGACATTCCAGACAGCTTCATGATTTTTGCGTGACAGTCATACATAGTGCGTGACGACAGTGCATGATGCGTGACAGTTGACAGGTGTATCACAGCCAGCAAGTACAGCTACCTATTGCGAGGTGTGGCCCAGCGTGGCTCTCGCATTGAAGGTTTAAGGTGCAGATTATAACACTAATTACAAAAATCAAAATCACTTTGCGTAAGCTTACAATACAAGTGATACGACAATAAAAGTGATATGTACTCTCTTACCCGCCTAGCAAGCAAGAGCTTCGATTCACAGTCTAAGGCAGAGTCTTCAAATACAGAAAATGTCGAAGGTGGCCTTAAGTACTCTTTGCACAGTTTCCCACAACCACACACTGACATTTGCCGGATCATCTGCTCTTCAGTGATCCACACGATCCCCCGACAACTAAGTATGCAAAACCACATGAAGCCATTAAATTACAATTTCTAACTTTAATATAGATGCAGGATTCTCCAGTTACGTATGTTCATTTACAAGTTAAAAACAAATCCGACGTTAATTTGGATACAACGCTTTTCACGAGAAAATATTAATCGCGCTAAAACAAGTTCAGAGTTAATTCAAAATGCGTGGGTGCGTACATTCCGCGAATTATGATACCAAGAAGTGCACACCTGTTATCCTGACGCATACTCGTTGACATGCGGTAAGCACAGAAGATAATTGGGTATGCGAACAAATGAATAAATGTACTAAAAATTTTATATTTAAAAAAATAAAAACAATCAATTACGAAACAACAAACAGGCAACCAAACAAACAGTAACAATTAAGATAAATAAACAAGGCCGCCGCTCCCGGGGGTACTCCCTTATATGGGCTATATAGGTATGTGCGGCCCCAAAGGGTATGGTTTTTCAGCTGTTTTGGTCAGAAATAGGGTATTGATTTTAGGTGATTTTGGTCATAAATAAGGTATGGCTTTTGTACTCGAGCCTTGTTATGGTATGATTTTGAGCCGAGAAGCCACTTTTTCATCACTATCGAAAAAAAGAAATCAACAAAAGCCCTTCACAAACTATGTTTATGGTAATTTAACATTGTAATTGGTTTGAACTTGAGATCCGCTCTCACGCGACCTTGGGAGTCCTGTGTCCGTGATCTTGTTTGTAGCCTGGCAACCGTCAAGAGTGTGTCGAACAAGGTATGAAGCCGCAGCAATGTTACCATTTCTTAACACGGTAGGCGAGATTAAGGTAAGAAAAAGCTCCAAGTATTTAGTAAACTATTTATTCTTCAAGTTTTCCTTAAGATTTTCCCGATAACGATTTATAAACCGAGACATTTTGTCGCGTGCATTGTCTGTGCTCGCGAACCGCCACTTGTTTAAGCTTAATTAATTATTCAAAATTAATTATAACCTTTGCTAAACATGCTCGTTTTCGGCTAAAAACTGTCTTTAAATACTATAACTGATATCTGGAGGCTTTTTTGTTTTTTTTTTTCTTTTTTTTTTTTTTTTTAAAGAACAATATATTTTAGATGCTGCCAAAATTCCTGGATTTGAAAAAAGCTTTTGATACCATGGATCATGCTATCCTTTTGGGAAAGCTTAAACTCTATGGGGTCAGTTCTCAATCTCTTAACTGGTTCCAGTCCTATCTATCTGATCGGAAGCAACAAACGTTTATTGATGGAGTTCAATCTGATTTCTGTAATATAACATGTGGTATTCCACAGGGGTCTATTTTAGGCCCTCTCTTATTCACTATTTATATTAATGATCTCCCTTCATGTAATTTGTTTTCAAAACCCAGAATGTTTGCAGATGATACTACCCTTACCACATCTGCAGAAAACCCATGTGTCCTTGAACATAAAATGAATTATGATATGAATTTAATCCAGTCATGGCTGTCAGCAAACAAATTAACTTTAAATGTTAAGAAGACTAAATACATGCTTATTTAAGTTATCCCAAATAAATAGTGACTTCACAGTCAAAGTTAATAATACACCCATAGAAAGAGCAATTAAACATAAATCCCTTGGAGTTCAAATTGATGAATCTTTGAACTGGCGCCCACACATTGATACCATTGCAAAGAAAATATCCGCTGGTATTGGTATCTTAAGGCGTGTAAGTCATTTTATACCATTTGATACTAGAGTGAATATGTACAATGCACTGGTAATGCCATATTTTAATTACTGTGGTGCCGTATGGGGTAATATCAATAAGGGACTAGCAGACAAACTTCAAAAGCTGCAGAATAGGGTTGCTAGAATTCTCACCTTTTCTAACTATGATGTTCGCTCAAGTGTTTTGTTGGGTGAGCTTGGCTGGGAAAGGCTAGAATACGTAAGACTTAAACAGTTGGCTGTGACAATGTATAAAATCCATAATAATCTTTCCCCAGCGTATCTGAGGCGGATCTTTACCAACACCTCAAATGTACATTCACACAATCTCAGAAATTCTGAGATAAATTATTATGTCCCCAGACCCAGAACTGAGTCTGCAAAAGGGAGCCTACACTACAGAGGATCTGTTCTGTGGAACAAGATTCCCTCAGAGATTAGAAAACTGCCTAGTTTAAATGTTTTTAAAACTTCATTTCATGGGAAAGATTTTTCTAATACACCTTGACCCATTGTAACTCTTATTATTCATAATGTAAGTTTTTGTATTTTTAACATTATAGTCAATAGTTCGTTAGAGTATTTTAGTCTAGTTTTAAACACGATTCCTAGGAAGACCATGTTAAATGATATGATTTCGTGTATAAATAAAGATTGATGATGATGATGATGATGATGATGATTTTACCGGATTGAGACCCACAGGCACACATTTCAAGGTCAACGCTCGAGATAATAATCGCGACGTGAAAGGTCAAAATGTCAAACGATTACCTCAAGTGCCTGGTTTCAAGATGCTGTCAAAGTTTTTGCGTTTTATTTACCCAAGCTAGATTTGGGATAAAAAGTAAGATGAAGTGATACTTTTATCCAGAAAAATTGTTTTGGGCGGTAAATTCATGTACCAGATTGACTTTTTGGTCCGCGAATTTGACCTAAATTTAGACGTGACGCGACATCGCCGTCGCGTATAATTTTGAAAATTTGTCAAAAATTCAGGTTCAAATTACATGTAAATCTGACATCGCGAAATAAGTACTAGAACATTATATTTTAATAATATGGGTCAGCTTTTCCAGCCACGCACAATATTTTGGCTTACCAGCCTTCGCAAAAAGTGCAATTTCAGGGCCGAGTTTGGCTCTTTTAGGGGCAAAAAACCAAAGGCGGTCTGGAGAAGAAAATAAAAATCCAAACAATCTCAAAGTTACAGAAACAAGTTAGTAAAAACCTTCTTCCTGACCAATTTTCAGAAAATCGATTTTTTTCTATCTTGCATAGGTATAGGTGATCGTTACAGCAAGTCGCTCTTAAAATCTATTTAGACTGTTTGCCCTTCAGTTTTTAGCTGTAGTAATCAAACTTTAGAGGTTAAAAACATTTTTAAACAAGAAAAATAATGCTTCAGTTAAGGCTAACTCTCCCCAGGCTAGTAACCACTCCCTTCTTCCTCAATATGGCAGTCTCCTCCTTCATCATCGCAGCAAATTACGGCTAACAGCTGGACTAAGAACGAAAAAAATCCAAAATACTCTTGTAAAAATTGTTCAACTATTAAATGACAATATTGGTGCTGAAAATCGGTAATTCAAGATGATTTATTTAGGCTTTCCTTAAATTAAATCTTAAGCTTTAATCAATAACAAATCACAATGGCGTGAAATCGTTTTACAGAATCATCCAACCGCTGTTTTATTTCCGCTAGACTAAGTTTAGAATATTACATTAAGTATCTGAAAATTCAATCTGATATAAGAAAACACAGCAATAGCTTTTATATACGGCGACTTTACCTCGCTCTCTGCTCGTCACAATATGGCTGCCGAACAACAGCATCCTTGCTGTAGAGCGTTTGTTCGTAGGGTGTTCGTCGTCAATACATGGCTATACAATTGCGACATTTGGTACAGCTTCTCCGTTTTTTTTCTTTGGGATTGAACTTGAAACCCAGCTTAGCCACTACGAAACACATTGCTCCAAGAGGTTTCTTCTAAAAAGTTTCAAGTGCAGACAGCAAGAAGACGAGATGTAGCTATACGGCCAGATGATTCGAACAGGCGGTTAAAATCCCTGTTTCTATGATACTACCTCGTTTAACCAACGTGAGCTATTCCCTGATAATTTCTCATCTTCTAAAGGTGGTAACAAGGCTCATTCCATAGATTTTGAACGACTACTACAATAAAAACACCCATGTTTGCTGTGTTTGCTCTCTGTTAGCTTCTGTTCTGAACGGGAAGCTCACCAATTATGACGTCACAAAATCCAGTTCCGACAATTTTCCGACGTTTCCACGAACCGTTCCGTTTGTAAGGCGGTGAAAAAGGGCCATTTTCAACGTCAGATATCTCGGCCACGTTTTAATGAAATCATGTAAAACTTTGGATTACGATTATTTTGATTATAATCTTTTATTTTAAGTGGAAATCAAACCATGCCCAATTTCGTTGCATTTGACCTTTAAACTTGTTGTGCAACAGTTTTTGTTATGTAATAGCATAGGACAGGTGCGGGGCCTGGACAAGGGGTTTGGTTGCCTTAATGTATTGAGCCCCCCACTCGTGATGACTTTTGGCCAGGCTACAAAACAGTCACACATTCATTCATTCTTGCTTTTCCTCGCTGGATGGCACTTCGTTCTTACATCCCTCCTCTTCCCCTTGTCCTGTCCGCTTTGTTCCTTGGGGTATTTTGTTTAGTTTATTTGGCGTTTTTGTGCCCTCACCTTGACTGCGCTCAACACATTTTATAGAGCAATTATTTTTTGTAATGAATTCAAGAAAGTTTGAATGATTAAATCGGCTTTGGGCCTTTGCCCTCAGCCATTTTACTCCATCTGGGATTGTCTGTTTTTATCTTAGCGCCCAGTAAACGAGCGCGGGTATGCAGCCCACTAGTTTGCAAGTCTCTAGCTGGGGAGGGAGAAGGCCTAAATACATACTTCGAAGATGAATACGGACATAGCGAAATGATTAAAACAAAATAGTTGACAAATAGAAAAAAAGACATTACGTAAGACTAGGAATTACGCAGTCCCCAACATTGCCTTGGGAAGGGAAGGGAAAAAAAGGAAAAGAAAATAATTGTCACAACACGGGGTATTCGTTTTTGGTGCTCCAGGCACTCAGCCGAACAGAGCTGACTTGTTGAGCGAACAAGACGCGTGTTGTCCTTGTGGCGTTACAACTTTACGTTGGTTTTTTTTTTTTTAATTTCTAAGACCTCTCAAAAGGTAACAAAGGGAGAAAAAATATCTCTAATATCGCCTGGGAAAATAAAGAGCGAAAAAAAAAGGAATGAAAATGAGGGACCGATTAAACTTGCTTTGCAGATCAGACAGAGAGCCGTACTTTCTTTATAATTGTCTTGGACGAGGATCACAAATAGTGTTTTCAACAGTGTACATCTCCTCGTCACGGTATTCTCTTACTGTTTTGTTTTACAACTGATTAAAACCTCAAGTTAAGAGTATCAAAATTGTCACTGCTTACAGACGATCCATTTTTCATGTTAGTTGAGGGGCTCATAGCCACTTTGGTTTGTGAAATAAATCCCGTATTGCTACAACAATAACAATAACAACAAGCTTGATCACCAAATAAAAAGTTAAACTTTGACTATATGATATACTAATGAAAAAAAGTATTATTTACTCAGGATAACTAAAATGCTGTCTACAAATAATGGGCATAGTAAAAACTAGAGCATTAATTTCATGAAATTTCTTTAATTCAGTGACACCAATCCTCGCCCAGGTAGCGACAAAGCAGTTTGTACTGTACAACCAAACTTCATTCTTGTGGTGTTTGGCAGAAGGTTCTCCAGCGCCAATGATTGTTTGGCGAAAGAACGGACTCGTTGTGCAAAACAGCACTAGTGTGAGATATACCATGGGGATTGTAAAAAGAAACAACGACAACTATAGCTGCGAAGTGAAGAAGAATGATAAAGAGACAATGAAGGAGAAACTTGTCGTTTTAATTGAAAGTGAGTTCTAAGCACACAATAACACACGTGATCAATATTAAGAGTAGTATACAAAAAAAAATGGAAAAAAAAACTTTTTCGTTTTTCTGAAATTTCGCAAATATGCCGGCGAGATGTTCGCATTTCAGGCAAAATGTCGATTAGTCACAATGAGTTTTGGACTGAATTTAGCAAAAGTTGTAACCTGGAAAGGGGAAGCGAACTTTCCTGGCGTAAAATAAACCGAACCCTTGCGCTAGTTTCACACCCGCAGTTGTTTAATTTTGATGGGTGGCCAGTTAAATGACAGAAATGTGTATTGATTGAACTGACGCAAACAAAGGGAAACTTTCCGCATTG
>JAHPZR010004827.1:20000-40000 GCA_019787425.1 Platygyra sinensis
TGTAGGACAACTACCTCCATTTAAAGACCCTGTTTAGGACAAGCGACAAAATACACACTCGCTGGTTTTACGGGAGTTTACACTGTTTAATAAGGCATTCAAATTGAAGAAATCATGCTCGATGCGTGTAAAACCAAGTTGTTGCGTCTCTACACTTGAACTAAACAAAAAGCAGTCAAGCATTAAGCTCTAAATTAGCGTGGCAAAATGTCGTCATTGCATCTATAGAAAAGCGATTTTTTTTAAATAGCAAATCAAAGACGAATGATTTCTTTAATTTTTGAATGATGAATAAGAGGAACTTATTTTTGAGGTTACTTTTACTTTGATTAAATATTTACAGAGAAAAATATCCCTAAACAATATATATACCAGCGGGATCCCTCATGTCTGTGCGACACAGTAATATCTTTCTTTCATTGCGTTATCCAAGACAAAGAAACTAGGTGTAGTAGTAGTAAACTTTATTTCAACTCGGATTGAAGAGTAGCGCGTAAGCACTAATATCTCCGAGAAGTAGCTAGACCTACCATATGTCCGTTTACCCAGTTGATATTGCGCAAATCAGGAAAAAATGCGTCGCTTTTCTGCCGCTCGATCGCATGCTCTTTCAACTTCTCGCAGGCTCCGGGTCGCAGGCTAAAAAGAAGAAGAGACTGCTCGCAGTCTGGGCTAAAGTCTCTCGGCTCGTAATAACATACCCTGTTTAGGACAGGTCTAACCTGTTTAGGACAGAAGCAAGTCGAATTGTATACCCTGTTTAGGACAGCGAGGCCAAAAAACCATACCCTATCCAGCGGCAAGTCCCCGTATAGCCCAAATAAGGGAGTACCCCCCCCCCCCCCCGGACTATTGTTCTGTGGAGGAATTGGGGCGGCTGGCATCTTTTTTTCGCTTCAAGAAGGAGTTACTTTAAAACCGAGTATGTAGCTTTTACTCTTCTCACGAGAGGAAACTCAGAAAACGTAAATCGCTTATAAGGTTTCAAACCGTGCTGAAACGCAAGATGACTATAAAAAAGACAACAAGCCTTTGAGGTCAGTTACTTTTATTACACTGAAAATTTTTACTAAAGTTTAGGCTAAAATGTCTATTGACGTTTGGCGCGTGTCATTGCTGATGTTATTAAAAAGCTGTATGTTCACCTCGTTAGACCTCTCAAGTGTGGTCTACTCATCAAGCTTATTTAAGCGATATGGCAGAGGCTGTACAACGTCGGGCGACTAAGCTCATGGTTGGGAATAGGATTTCTTACAAAGAACGTTTGAATAAGACTGGTCTAATGTAGCTATCTTCTAGACGAATCTATTTACTCTTCATTTTTTTTTTATTCAAATGCCTGCATAGTTATTATGGCCTCGATATCCCTAATTATCTGCAGTTTTATAATTCTGAGCATGAACCCGATATTTTGTGGAACACTGAACTAACTTTTAAAACTAACTATGCAAGAACAGAATTATTTAGGTCGTCTTTTTTTCCTAGAGTTGCTCGTCTTTGGAACAATTTACCTATATCTATTCGGAAGAGAGAATCACAAATCAGTGTTCAAAAAAGACCTAAGACTATACTGTTTTGCTACTGATAGCAGAGATTTAATGTGATTGTCATTTAATTTCAGTCAGCATTATTTTTGTAACACATAATATTTTACTATATTCGTTTCATAATACTGCCTGTCATTATGGATATTTTATTCATGTTCTTGTTTTACATATATTGTTTCTGGTGGCCTTTATCGCCAGGGAAGTTCATTCCTGTTGTTAGGTCTTCCAGCAGCTATTTATTTATATGTTTGTATGTACATATGTACTTAAAAGTAAAGTAAAGTACAAACCTTTTGTAACATAACACCTTCATTTGCTGAAAGGGGAGAGTCACGTTTTGCGTAATTTAAGTCGGTTGTTATGTAACAGTAGATGACAGCGGTAACTATATCACGTTTCACAAGCTGAACGTTTGCGTAAAGATTAAAAAGATAACAAACGTGCCGTCGGACAGTGTGAGTAACCGTGAGTTTTAAAGTGTGGTACCATATCGGAAACCTGAACGCTATAAAGAAGCTACCTATTAACCCCTTGCATTAACCCTAACCCTAATCAGTATTTTCAGTGCTTAGGCCTATAATCAGTATTTACTTTGTGTACACATCACAAGGTATCCAAGGGCGGTTTGAGATATGGAAACAAGTCCTAACCATCTTTTAAATTGTTTCCAGGTAATGTTTTCTCGCAAAACGTCGTTGCTAAATATTACGTAATGTTTTTGTGAGCGCAAAAGAGTTAAAAAAGCGCGGTTTTAAGTTTTTGTTAAACTTCTTGTTAAAGGAGAAGCGTTAAGGCTTCTAAGAACAAACTCCTCTGAAATCACTTTTGAGGAGAACATGAAGAATTTTTCAACACGCCTTAAGAATAGAGATTACCCAGCTACAACTGTAGAAAAACATCTCTCAGAGGTCAATTTCTCTGACAGAAAGAAAGCACTAGAACAGAGAAACAAAAATGCACGCAAGAAAATACTACCCTTTGTAACGCAGTACCACCCTACGTTACCTAACCTCAAGAACATACTCATGGGGAAATGGCACCTTATACAGAACCAACCATATCTGAGAAATATCTTCAAGGAGCCTCCCCTCATTTCATATCGCAAAGGAAAATCCCTAAAAGACACTCTAGGAAGAGCTAAACTATAAAGGATTAAAGAGCAATCTATTTGCGAACTGCAGGAGTCGTGTAGGCCCGTCAACACTTTTTTAACACAGACCTCGGTTTTGATAATTCATGATATCATGCTGAACCTCATCCAATAATTGTTTATTAACCCTTGTAAGACGCATTTGAAAGTATCGTGTTAAACAGCACGGTATAAATAACTACTTAGCGCCGCTGGATCTTTGAGAAGCGTTGCGCTATATAAGCGATGTATTATTATTATTATTATTATTACTATTACTATTACTATTACTATTACTATTACTATTACTATTACTATTACTATTACTATTACTATTACTATTACTATTACTATTACTATTACTATTACTATTACTATTACTATTACTATTACTATTACTATTACTATTACTATTACTATTACTATTACTATTACTATTACTATTACTATTACTATTACTATTACTATTACTATTACTATTACTATTACTATTACTATTACTATTACTATTACTATTACTATTACTATTACTATTATTATTATTATTAGTAGTAGTGGTAGTAGTAGTGGTAGTAGTAGTCGTAGTCGTAGTCGTAGTAGTAGTAGTAGTAGTAGTAGTAGTAGTAGTAGTAGAAGTAGTAGTAGTAGTAGTATTTACTGTCATTTCAGGATGCCCAAGTCACTGTGCATGCGAATACCTCGAGGGAACTCATTCTATGATATCCGTCTCGTGTCGTGAGAGACAGTTGAAGTTAGTTCCGGGACCATTGCCATCCGGCACGGCTGTATTGTAAGCGATATCTATTGCCTCATAGTGCAATTATGCTCTATTTGAAAGTAAGAAAATATCACGAATTATTGCAGAATATTAACGAGTAGTTAAGGGGGCCAGTTTTTTAGAGGCAGCCAATCAGAGCGCAGTATTTTTTGAATGGACCAATCAGAGCGCAGGAAAATATCACGTGACTCGAAAAAATGGCGGATTTTCCGCGCAGAGTCTGGGGCCGAGTGTTGGGATCGAGTCCCGCGCGGCCAACCTGGGAGCGAGGTTTGTAGGGTCTAGTCCCGCGCGGCCACATGGGAGCGAGGCAGACCGGAAGTGACGTCATGGCAACCGGAAGTGACGTCGTGGCAACCGGAAGTGACGTCATCGAACCGGAAGTGACGTCATGGAAACCGGAAGTGACCACAGACCACGTGATAGGATAAAACAGCTTTATTGACCATTTTTTATACAAGATCCATCCGAGTTTCAACGTTCTGGGCTCGATGAAGGAGTAGGAATCTCAAGGTGTATGGAAAGTCTTCGACGTATTCACAGGAGACCAAAATCGGGTGAAGCGAATGTGCGTGACGGTGATCTCATTGGGATCGTAGGGATAGGCAAAGGGTCCTGCTGTTGGCTGCTCGTGGATCGGTGTGAATCGGATTCTGTAAAAGACACTGGCCAGACACTGTCGTACTTCGTCGGGAATCGTTTCATTGATCAGTCGGTACATGGTTTTTCGGACATGTTGTATGGGTTCCACGGGAGTGTACACGATGGCGTGAATGTAGAGTGGGCGTGGTCCGTCGGGCGTGGTGGAAATGAACCAATCCAGGTTGACCCAGAACAAATACCAGACCATGGGATCGATGGGAAAGGAAGACGTTGCCATGACCGCGTGCCTGGTTGATGCATGGAATGAGCAAGGCACTGCTTCTCAGATCAGCAATGGCGGTTCGAGCCCTTTCAATGAGGGTGGGTCCTCGGAGTTCGGGAGGGGCATTCCAGACGGGACCTGGTGGTCTGGGAGGTGTATTCTCGTCCGACTCGTCCATCGATTCATCGGCTCTCAGTTCGTCTGTGTCCGTGTCTTCGTCTGGCATGAGACGACAGTGTCCGCATTGAAAGCTGGTTTCGCGGGCTTTTTGGAAACAGCGTTTGTGGAGAAATTTACCGCAGCAGGGCATCACGTGACAACGCAGGACAGAAGCAATGTCTAAATCCAACAAACAGATGAAACATTTGTCTCGGTAGAGTTGTAATTCGGGTCTCATCCCCAACAAACGTAGACTCTGTCTGGAAGCCATGATCACGAGTGAACGGATGGGAAAAGTACGCTCTCTTAAGTAGAGCGAGGTCACGTGTTTTTTTGATGACGTCACGAATGGGGGATACCCCTATCCCCCCTCTGACGTCACGTGACGTCACGGAGCCATGTCTCATAAAGGCCGAGACGGCGCGGGCTCGTCACTCGCAGTCTTGTACTGGTCTTGAGCGTCACCATGCCTGCTACTCGCGGTTACGAAGTGATCCTTCGTGACATCGACGAGAACATGAAACGATTGACTGATGATTGGCTACGCGTGCAATTTAAGAAACGGCGCGCCAAAAGGAGAGCGGTGAAGAAGCAGATGAAATCCAGAATGGACCTGATCTTCAGGTCATTCAAAAACTCCAATCGTGTCGCGGTCACCTGGTGCGAGTCAATGAGCAGTTTGGCAATAGCGAGGAGCGGCAGCGTGCCAAAGAAGAGATGGAGAGCCGTCTTCCTGATCTGGAGGAGTTGATTGATTTTTTTAGTAAATTTTAATTTTTTCATTGGGGTTCCCTTTCGGGGTTGAACCCCACCACATCTGTCAAAAGTCAATGATCATACATGAATGAGAGTTGTCTCTTCATTGGTACATGAATGTATCCTCTAGTAGCCAAGCTCGGTTTTTCTCTCGAGGGTGTTCATCGACCCACTGGAAGAACTCGCATTGACGTTTTTTACACTTGAAGAAGAGGCGACTGGGTTTCTCTCTGTATGGGACATGGACATGATGGGTGCATAAGTGCAGAAGCATTTCATCTTGAGTTGACGGTAAAAGTCGTGAATTTGTCGTGGAGCCGCCTCTAGGTAGGGTTGTATTTGCTCGGCACCGCAGCAGACAAAGCAACCTGGAACGGGGCACTTGTAGTAGTGCCAATAACCCCAGTGGGTGTCAGTCTCCCAGGCTTCTAGAGGTTCTCCTGGGTGAATGGGGCAAGTGTAAGGAATGGGTGTGGCGGTGGTGAAGGATTCCTGTAGGGTTCTTCTTCTGTTTGATGTTGGAGAGGGTTTCTGAGAAGACCTCTGGATCAATGGGTGTGTCTGTGTGGAGGAAAAAAGAACGGTTACCATTTTGGGTATCTCGAATGAGTATGATTTTTTTTCGAGATGACTTACCTGGTTTGGATGTCTTGTCTTCTTCTTTCTCTTCTTGGGGATTCGGGTCCATCCTTGGATCTTCGCTGTCCGGTACCATGTAGCGGGTCGGCGATTCCTTCTCTGGACTCCACAGTGCCATGGTGAAATGAATGAAAAAACCAGTGGGTGGTGGAGTTATAGGGTCGAATGACGTGATCCACTTGACCAATCACCATCCTCTGTGACCAAATAAGGATGTAACGGAAACCGAATACGATTGAAAAGTGTGATGTATGTGTGAATAAAGATCAAATCATGCCTGACTTGACTGAATGGAACGCGCTGTGCGCGCGTTGTGAGAGTGTGTACGACCAGTACGGGAGTACACCCATTCCCGAGTTTTTGAGCGACGACCCTTGCGGCGTGTTTTTGGACACGCACGTGGAAGACAACGTGGGACGGTTCGTGGTCTTTATATTGTGGTTGAAGAAACAACCTTTTTCATTCGGATGGTACGTCCTCCTTCGTAAAAACCATCCCGAGTTATTCCAGACGTGTCTCGTGCGTCTGAGTCTGTTATGACGAGAAAGAAGAAGAAGGTGGATCGGTATGCCAAGGTCTTGTCCTTGTACCGAGATCCCAGCGTGGCGGGAGTCTGGGTGGCGTGGCGCGGTTCGCCAAGGCGCAGAAGTTACCCGTGGCCAAAGTCCGTGAAAAGTTGGAAGCCGATTTGGGCTACACGTTGCACAAACCCACCCGACGACGGTTTCCCACGTTACCCGTCTTGGTCTTTGGGATCGACGAGCAGTGGGTGGCGGATCTGATCGAAGTGGGGAACATTGCCAAATCCAATCGAGGGTACCGCTACTTGTTGACGGTGGTGGACGTGTTGTCCAAGTACGCGTGGGTGGAACCCGTCAAGTCCAAGACCGGCAAAGCCGTGACGGCGGCTTTCGAGAAGATTTTGAAACAGGGACGGACCCGCGTCGCTTGCAGACGGACGATGGGAAAGAATTCTATAACAAGACGTTCCAGGCGTTGATGAAGCGCAAAGACATTCGTCATTTTTCCACGAGCGGGGATACGAAAGCCAGCGTGATCGAACGGTTCAATCGCACGTTGAAACAACGCATGTATCGTTACTTCACCGTCAAGAACACGTTGAAGTATGTCCCTGTGTTGAAAGACTTGGTCATCACTTGCACGTAAAACTCTTTCATGATTGCAACGCGCGTTTCTCGATCCAACTGTCGTACTTGTCTGGCCACCCTTTCCAACGCACCAACACTTTATCCCCTTTGCGTCGCACGATCTTCTCGATCCGAAACAGATCGTCGTCTTTCACGTTGACTTTCTGCACATCTTCCGCGTAAAACGTCCCTTCCACGGGCGTGCCGTCCCATTCGTTGATCTTATAGGTGGGTAAGATCCCAGGCACCACGCGAGCCACCACGAACACTTCTTCGGTCCATCCGGGCAAATACCCTTTCTTGAACACGCGATACTTTTTGTTGAGTCTCACGCGATCCCCCACTTTGAATTTGGGTCGGGTCCTGTTTCCCCTTCAACCGTTTGGCGTACACATTCTTCCACACTTGCTCTTCGTTCTGCGTCGTCACTTTGACGGGTGCCATCTTGATACTCCGATGGTACGACCGATTGTACCCCATGACCAAGTCTTTCAACACCGGGACATACTTCAACGTGTTCTTGACGGTGAAGTAACGATACATGCGTTGTTTCAACGTGCGATTGAACCGTTCGATCACGCTGGCTTTCGTATCCCCGCTCGTGGAAAAGTGACGAATGTCTTTGCGTTTCATCAACGCCTGGAACGTCTTGTTATAGAATTCTTTCCCGTCGTCCGTCTGCAAGCTACGCGGGGTCCGTCCCTGTTTCAAAATCTTCTCGAAAGCCGCCGTCACGGCTTTCCGGTCTTGGACTTGACGGGTTCCACCCACGCGTACTTGGACAACACGTCCACCACCGTCAACAAGTAGCGGTACCCCTCGATTGGATTTGGCAATGTTCCCCACTTCGATCAATCCGCTACCCACTGCTCGTCGATCCCCAAGACCAAAACGGGTAAGGTAGGAAACCGTCGTCGAGTGGGTTTGTGTAACGTGTAGGCCCAATATCTGGCTGTCAGCACTTTCACGGACTTTGCCACGGGTAACTTCTGCGCTTTGGCGAACCGCGTGCCACGCCACCGGCTTAGGTTACTCAATGCCTGCGGCCTCACTGGGATGCGGGCTTCGGTGTAGCAGAAGTGGTACAGAAAGTACGCTTGGCTATACCGACTACCAGCCTTGGCTTTCTTCTTTCTCGTCATACGCGAGACAATCAGACGTCAGGGCCGAGTAGCACGGTCTGGTATTAATCTCGGGTATGGTTTTTACGAGAGGGAGGCACGTACGCATCCGAATGAATAAAGGTATGTTTCTTCACCATCTAATATAATAGGACCACGAAGACGGGCGTCCTACACGTTGTGCTTCAACAAAAGAAAAAGTGCTTCTGTTCCAACAATTCCTACAGTCAACAAGGTGTCGTGCCGCTCAAAAGCTCGGGACATTGGGTGGTTCTCCCGGTACATAGGTCCGTACAGCGGATGCACAACTGCGCAAGGCAATCGCAACTGTTACAGTGCAGGCGTATTCACAAATTGCAGAATCCAGGTCAAAAAATTAGCAGGCATGGATTGGATCTTATTCACATCTACATGGCAAAATACCGCTACTATGCACACTTTTGTGCTCACGTCATTTGGAAAAGTACTGTCCACGTGATCCGGTACCCTATATAACTCGAGCACCCATTCGTGTCAGTCATTTTAACCATGGCGCAGTGGAGTCCAGAAGAATCGCCGAGCCGCTACATGTTGCCTGACCATAAGGACAATTGGGACAGCGAAGATCATTTGGGTCAAATGATCGAACCCGTAGAGAGTAAGAAGCGAAAGAAGAAGGACAAAAAGAAAAAGAGCAAGAAACCCAAACCAGGTAAATCCGTTCAGTTCCATCCCAAAGTCATCTTGAACACTATTTATCGTACGTTGAAAAACCAGACCGAAGAGATCGATCTAACCAGCGAAGAGGATTATCCCTCGAGGATTACTCCATTCGCCTTGAAACGAAAAAGACAAAAAGACATTTTGAAATATCAACACCAGTATCGACCCCTCACACCCAGACGCATGATCATGGTGAAACACATTCAAGAGACATTGCAAAGAGAAAATCAATCTTCTGTTTCTCATCCACAGACACTCCCGACGAATTCGATCCAGAGGCCTTCTTAGAAACCATCTCCAACATCAAACAAGAAGAAGAACCCTACAAGAATCCTTCACCACCAACCACACCCATTCTTCACAATTGTCCCATTCACCCCGAAGAAGCTCTGGAACCCAGGGAAACCCAGACTCAGTGGGGCCGATGGGAATACTTCAGGTGTCCCGTTCCCTATTGTTTTGTCTGTTGCGGTGTCCCAGACATCTCCTCCTACCTAGAGGCGGCTCAACATCAACTCCACTTCTTTTACCGTCAACTTCCAGTGGATAAGATGAAATGCTTCTGCACCTATGCACCCATCATGTCCCTGTCCCATTCAGAGAAAAATCCCAACAGGCTCTTCTTCAAGTGCAGCAAACGCCAATGTGAGTTCTTCCAGTGGGTCGATGAACACCCCCGAGGGAAAAACCGAGCTTGGCTACTCGCCGATAAATTCACCACCCTGTTCAATGGACAGATCGTGAAACGCAAGCGAGAAGACATCTTGTATGAAACCCCTCTCCAACGAGGAGTGCGTCACATCGTCGACAAGCACATGGGTCCCTTTGAAGGCAATTGGCAACCCGACTTCACTCCCCCTAAGGAAAAATTGTACCTGGAAAAGAGGTCAATGGATGACCCATCCGATCTCATCCGTAAAGAAGTACAGAAAGAAGTCGAATGGCACATGTACAAGTGACAATTAAACATGTTCTAAAACTCTCATTCATGTGTGATCATTGACTTTTGACAGATGTGGTGGGGTTCGACCCCGAAAGGGAACCCCAATGAAAAAAATTAAAATTTGCTAAAAAAATCAATCAACTGCTCCAGGTCTGGTAAACGGCTCTCCATCTCCTCCTTCGCCCTCTGCCTCTCCACGCTGTTGCCATGTTGCTCGTTGGCTCGTACCAGCGTACCGCGACACTGCTGCAGCTTCTGAATGACCTTCAGGATCAGGTCCATTCTGGCCTTCATTTGTTTCTTCACTGACTCTCTTTTGGCGCGCCGTTTCTTAAATTGCACGCGTAGCCAGTCATCGCATAACTTCTTCATGTTCTCGTCAATGTCACGGAGGATGGTTTCGTAACCGCGTGTGGCAGGCATGATGCGCTCAAAGACCAGTACAAGACTGCGAGTGACGAGTCCGCGCCGTCTCGTCCTTTATGATACATGTCTCCGTGACGTCACCGTGACGTCAGAGGGGGATAGGGGGTATCCCCCCATTCGTGACGTCATCAAAAAACACGTGACATCAGTCTACTTAAGAGAACGTACTTTTCCCGTCCGTTCACTTTTGAACATGGCTTCCAGACAGAGTCTACGTTTGTTGGGCATGGGACCCGAATTACAACTCTACCGGGACAAATGTTTCATCTGCTTATTAGATTTAGACATTGCTTCCGTCCTGCGTTGTCACGTGATGCCCTGCTGCGGTAAATTTCTTCACAAACGCTGTTTCCAAAAAGCCCGCGAAACCAGCTTTCAATGCGGCCATTGTCGTCTCATGCCAGACGAAGACAGTGACACTACAAACAGTGCTCACGAGGAACTGAGAGCCGACGAATCGTTGGACGAGTCGGACGAGAATACACCTCCCAGACCACAAGGTCCCGTCTGGAATACACCTCCCGAACTCCGAGGACCCACTCTCATTGAAAGGGCCAGAACCGCCATTGCTGATTTGAGACAGAGTGCCTTTGCTCATTCCATTCATCAACCAGGTACGCGGTCATGGCAACGTCTTCCTTTCCCCATCGATCCCGTGGTCTGGTATTTGTTCTGGGTCAACCTGGATTGGTTTCTTTCCACCACGCCCGATGAACCACGCACACTCTACATTCACGCCATCGTGTACACTCCCGTGGAACCCATACAGCTTGTCCGAAAAGTCGTGTACCGACTGATCAATGATACGATTCCCGCCGAAGTACGACAGTGTCTGGTCAATGTCCTTTACAGAATCCGATTCCTACGGATCGACGAGCAGCCATTAGCAGGACCCTTTGCCTATCCCTACAATCCCAATGAGATCACCGTCACGCACATTCGTTTCACCCGATTTTGGTCTCCTGCTCATTACGGCGACTTTCCTTACACCCAAGAGATTCCATTAAGTCCACCACCGAGCCCAGAACGTTGAAACTCTGATGGATCTTGTATGAAATGGTCAATAAAGCTGTTTTACCTATATCACGTGGTCTGTGGTCACTTCCGGTTTACGATGACGTCACTTCCGGTTGCCATGACGTCACTTCCGGTCTGCCTCGCTCCCATGTCGGCCGCGCGGTACTAGACCCGAAAAACCTCGCTCCCATGTTGGCCGTGCGGTCCTAGATCCAAACTAGAACCCATTCTCCCGACCGTGAGTTTTCCCAGCATGCATTGCGATCTTTAGTCACGTGATATAATGCTGCGCTGTGACTGGTCGAGAGATGTCACGTGATGCCAATACTGCGCTCTGATTGGCTACCGTCCGAACCGCCCCCCTTTACTACTATCTAGAGTGAAACAAATGGACTTTTCTATAAAACCCATTGGCTTTCAATATAACTTGCACTTTGGTTTTGCATCACTGCGCTCTGTTTTGCATCCTGTCCTTTCCTTTGCTGTGTTCTTTATAAAATGTTAATACTCTGGTTCTGGTTCCAAGGCACTTCAATGAAACTGTTCAAATATCACTTAATTCCTGCCTGAAATACGTAGAGTGATGTCCTTTTTGGTCTGGTACATTAATGGGAATTGCTGTACCAACCCCCAGTGGAGCTCCAATCTGCTTTAAAAATTATATCATTATGTTAGAAAACTATTGCCAGTCCCAAATCCCACATCAGAATTTAAAAGCTCAAAACTCAGTCTAGGTGCTGATATTGGGATTACATGTTCTAGGTTCAGACCCAGAGCCACATGGGAGGGATGTTCAAGTTAACCCCTCTTCTTGCTAGTAGGTCTCTTATATTAAACCCCCTATGGGCCATGACATGATCTCCTTCCTGGAGAAGGTCTATTAAACCACTTTCTTGAACAATCTTGCGATCACTGGCACTACCAGACCACAATTCAGAAATAAAGGTGAAAGCTCCATTGGGTGCAATTCCCACTAATAATTTGACTGTGTTGTGGTGTTTATATTCACTCCATGTTGCCTTCTGTGCGCAGGCAGATGTTGGCTTCTCAATAAAGAACTCTGTCGCATCAATAATCACCCTGGTATCTAGGTATTTCTTGAAAGTCTTGGGAAATTGGTGTTTAACTTCTTCATGGGATGGCCACTGAAGTAAAGTTCCATTGAAGATTTTAGCCAGTAGGCATACCCATGTTGTGACAGTCTTTGAAATGGTAGACTCAGAAACACCAAAGATGTCGCCAAGGTGTCGGTTCGGCAAACCCAAGCGCAGTCTACATAATACAATAAGATACTCTTCTTTCACGGTCAGTTGCCTGTGCCTGCCAGGCTTTCGTTTTGACACATCGCCCTGATAGTGAAATTTGGCCTCTTTTTCTTGTTCCAATATTTAATCTTTTCTGTGTATGGTTGAATTAGATTCCAGATAAAATTGAAACACGCAAGGTTTGGCAAACCCGTGTAAAATTTCACAGACTCGTCATCCCTCGGCATGTCTTCAATGATAAGCTCGTTTTTTTCTCGTTTTCTTCAAGTATCTTTGCTTTCTTTCTGCACTCATCAAGTTCAGTTATCAAGTATTCAATTTCGTCCGCTGTCAAATCCGTTTGGCACTCTGTACTGTGTGTTGCAGGCTTATCTTGAGGGGGACCGCCACTGCTGCCCGTACTCACCGTGCTTTCTTCAGGTATTGCCTGTTCCTGACGACAGAAATAAGAGTGATCATGGTGTACTTTACCTACGTCGACAGGGTCTTTCTCACAATTCTCTGCGTCATTCCTGAAATTAAGCTTTTTAACGCATCGTTTCTTCGTGGCAGGGCCTTGATCAGCACGCCTGGTTTGACGCTTCTCGTGTCGATTCTCTCGGGCACTTGTTGTTGTCTTCGTACTCGTAGGGGCAAATATCGTCGGGCAACCAGTCACAGTTTTACGACCAGAAACGGAAACTCTCACTTCCGTTTTCTTAAAATGTAGGGAACAGATCCACGGATCGACAAGGCTCTTGCACTTTTTGTCAGCTCTTTTACAGAACGCGATCCACTTTCTTCGCAGAGTGTTGTCCTCAGGAAAAACAAAATACGCAAGGTCCGGTCTATTATGAGTGCCATTTCGATAAACAGCAACAGCACGATACGTAACCATGGCAATCCCAAGTAGAAAGGCGCAGACGACAGAAATATTACACTAAAATATCAAAAGCACATGGCTCGATTTGATCTTTGCTCTGTTTGTTTTAAAATTCTTGATAGCCATGTAAATAAATACTTTAACCTTGAACGTAAAGAATATGTCAAATATCTAGGGGTCATGATTGACAACCATCTTTCGTGGAAACAGCATATAAACTATGTTGCGCTAAAAATTAGTAGAAACATCAGGATATTATCTAAATTAAGACATTTTGTTCCTCCCAAAACACTTTTCGGGATTTACAATTCTTTAACCTTCCCTTATCTTTCTTATGGCCTGCAGCCTGGGGCCAGGCTGCAAAAACTCATTTGGAGAAACTCCTCAGATTACAAAAGAGAGCTGTGCGCCTAATTAACTTCGCACCTTTGCGCTCGCATGCCGTCCCTTACTTTCTTCACTCTAATATTATGCCTATTACAATGCTCTATTTTAAGCTTTCTTCGATGTTAATGTTTGATGTTTACAATAACACTCCCCCTCATAATATTTCACATCTCTTTACTCCCACTCAACAAATCCACTCTTACAGTACTCGCTCATCCTCTTCTGGAAATTATTACATTAGCCACTCTAGACTGAATCAGAAAAATGATTCGTTTTCTATAGGCCGTTCCGAAATTCAACAGGGAACTGGGGCGAGTTTCAAATTTTAACCAATCGATAAACTGACACCACCACATGAGAGATCATGACGAGATAGATCGTTTGACCAAGTATGATGCTTTTAGGGTGAACGGAGACCAAGTTATGGACCTTG
Organism: Platygyra sinensis; assembly: GCA_019787425.1. Classification (NCBI taxonomy): domain Eukaryota; kingdom Metazoa; phylum Cnidaria; class Anthozoa; order Scleractinia; family Merulinidae; genus Platygyra; species Platygyra sinensis. The sequence goes on from JAHPZR010004827.1 coordinate 34,178, forward strand.
AATCCATACAAACGTCTCTAATTTTGAGACAGCGTCCCCCAAAACCATATAAACTCTTAACATTTTTCATGATATCCGTGATACTCTTTAAAATGGGCAAACATAGTGATTTTCATCTCAGCTTCTTTCAAATAGTAGGTGCATGACGGGATTTTACAGTTGTCACCATAATGATGTAAAATTTTAAGAGTTTATATGGTTTTGGGGGACGCTGTCTCAAAATTAGAGACGTCTGTATAGATTTTGAGCCATATTTCAAGGTCCATAACTTGGTCTCTGTTCACCCTAAAAGCATCCTACTTGGTCAAATGATCCATCTCGACATGATCTTTCATGTGGTGGTGTCAGTTTATCGATTGGTTAAAATTTGAAACTCGCCCCAGTTCCCTGTTGAATTTCGGAACGGCCTATTAGGGGAGCCAAAATTTGGAATAGTATACCTGAAAATTTACGAAATTCTTCAAAATCTCTCTTTAAGGAAAAAGTTCATGCAATTCTGTTGAAAATATTTGAAGTTCAGGATAGTTATCCTGACCTAAACACGATAATCTCCGATTTTAAAAAATATTAGCCCCCGCTTATCTAAATAGCTGCCTCGATTTTCTTATTTTCTTATCTCAATTTCTCTCGCGACTGGCCCTTTTTATCACAAATATGGCACTTTTTTTTCATTTCAACTATCGTAATAAATCTTAAGCCGTCCACAAACCACCTGCCTCGATTAGCCTTGCTATTTGCAGGTGGTGGGATATTTGTATATTTAATGTAAGAAATAAAGATGCTGCTGTTGTTGTTAAAGATATTGTTTTTGTTGTTTTTATTAAAAACCCCGCGACGTATTCCCCAGAGCCTCGCTTTAGTGGATAAAATTCGACACCAGTCTCCCGTGTTAAAACATATCGAAATTGGGTTATTAAGAGTACCTTTGAAGCGCATTTTGTTTTGAATTTATTGTTGACAACTTTTTTAACGATTTTTCTCTCTCTTTATTTTCTTGTTACTTTGTCGATTTTTCTGCTTCAGTCGGCCAATCAAAAGGCAAGAGTTCAGTAATATTGGGAGTTTTCACATGACGTCACTAAAATTCAAAGTACAAAACTATTGATCCCCCTGAGATTTTACTTTCACCATGTATAAGTTTTTTGTTCATGCTCCGACTAGGTTTCGGTATTGGGATAGACTACACTTGAATTTCTAAGTTTTTGCGTGACGCGGCATTTACATGACGTCCGAGAGAGCTGTAATGTTAGTTTAAAAATTGAATTTGGCTACCTGAACCATTCATGTGTTAGAAAAAGTGTTATTATAATGTTCTTGAGTTCCTCGAGAGTTAAATTCACGCTTTTGTAGCAAAACTCAGTGACAGATGTTTCTGTTGGTTTCCGGCTCCCATGTTGGAGCCCATCCGGAAGGGCTCCAGCATGGCGTCTCCATACAAATCACAATAAATTTGGGTAAAACAGTTCTCCGCCCCCAATCTTGCTTAAGACAGATTGCAGTGACCTGAATCTTTGTGAGGGGCTTTGCATATTGACCCTTTTTCTTTTCCCAGATTCTGGATTTTATCTATTAAATGGTTTTGATTTTTATTTCGATCTACTTTGAATTGCGTGACACTAAAACAAGCAATATAAAAAGGTAGTGAATGTGGAAGTTGAAAACACCGCCTCTCAATTCTTACACTCTTCTGCCATCAGACAGTTGTAAAAACTGAGGTCTCAAATTAATTAAAATCTTTATGGACTAAGAAAGATATAGTATACTGCAGCATTGTAACTAACTGCAATTAAAAACTGTTATTACAAAGCGTGTGTCCGTGTTTGAGCACCTATACTACAAAACTATTCTAAATGGTCACTCCTAAGTGATGCTTTGTCCTTAAAATATTTTGTCAAGATTATGATATGCTGGTAAGTGGCGCACCTGACCAATGAACCCTTAGCGATATATAGAATGAAAATGTTTCATTCGCTCGCTACTTGAAAGATATTTAGACATCACAAAAATTTCAAGCTAAGGGCAAAAAAATTACGAGTTTCATATCTCAGTTTTGCTACTATAGCATACTTGAGAAAATCAAGGAAACACGCAAAAAGCAATCATATCGCAGGAAGGAAGGCAATGCCGGATTCGTTGTTTTCACGGCAAACAAAGTCGATGTGACTACTTTAGTACAAATATTTCAACTCTCAAACAGGGAAATCTACGATGCGTGACGGGATAAAATCTAACGAATCTTGCTTTGACGTCAGGAATGAATGAACGCTTCACAATGCTGTATTGATCTGTGTTTCCTGCGAACACCTGCAAATGAAAACAAGTAAATTATGCACTTATGAACAGAGATCTACCGAAACGAACCCTTATCAGTGTCCAATCCTTCTTAGCTCCGTCGTTATATCTCTTAATGCCGTTTTTTTTTTTAATTTCTGTCACCACAGAAATAATGGTCGTTAAATATGTTGTTTCAGGTGATAAACTCCAACATTAAACAATTTAATAAAATAACAATAAAACATCAATTTTAAAATAGTCGTCTGAACAGTTCGAGTGTCAGTTATGATTAAATACATCTATTGTAGCTGCAGTATAAAAAGCTTTCAGTACAAGTTTAAAAGACACTAAACACCCCCTAAGAGCTGTTGGTCTTCTCCCTCCCCCCTTCCCCCATAAGTCGATTTGCACGTGCCCCTTCAACTATTGTGGCTTCGAATTGTGATGATCAAACTAAGAAGGAACGTACACTCAACATGTTTCCACATCGCAATTCACACTGAGTGATTACCGCAGACGTTGTGGCAGGGCTTTTAGTTTTTATTATTTTATGGTTCATTTAAATGTAAATTATATAATTTCCGTTCCTTTCGAGACTTACTAAGTGGACACCGCAACCTGTTAAACTATTTCTAGTTTTCGATTACATTTTAGTTTCTGCATTATATAGCGGTACAAACGACACGTTTTACAAAGAGAAACTATAGCATATATGGCTGAAGTGCGACACAGTTATCTTGTTTACCGAGATAACTTTATGATTTCTTTAAAGATCCCTACTCCTAGACAAAATTATATTATTTTAGTCACCTTTTCAACGTTGTTTTCCTTGTAGCTGTTCCATGTTACTCCATCTGTAGAAAGATACAATTTGTAACTGGTGATCCACGAATCGCCCACTATATGTCCTTGTGTTGCCACTGCGCAAACAGAGTACACTGAGTCCATATCAACCTGAAGATAATCTGTTCTGGCAGTGGCTGTCTTTGCACACCACCCTCCTTGTCTCCTGTTATCATTCAGCCGAGCATGGTATGAATGATAACTTAAATAATGTGAAGTTGCCGTCATTCTGGCATCTGGTATTGTTTTTCGGTCCTCTACACCAACAGGTCCACATACTGAATAAAAAACATATAAACACAAGAATAGAGCAAAAAACAGCCACAAAAACTAACTTAGCATATAAAACGAAACAAAATTAAAAACCAGGAAAATTATGTTACATTGTTCCCTCTGTGTCAATGCATCTAGGATATCTAGGGAGCAAAATATTGTTCATGCAAGTGTCCATCCAAAAGTCGATTATTGATAATATATAGATTTAAGCCAAGCCTAAAAGCGGAGCTTCACTTGTTAATAAATATAATAATCCAACATGTGAGGCAAATCAGTGAACAATCAGATGTAGTTCCGGTCTGAAATTGCAGGGTACCCGCGTTTGGTTAGAATTTAATACAAATGAGAAAAGTTACTATTCACTCAAAAGCTGCAAAAGGACTATTGGGCTGAATTTTATGCACTAAATCAATCAACGTGTGGGAAGATATTAGAGAGTTTGGGTTTTTCTGTATTTTAAAACACATTTCTCGTGTGTGTGGCCCCACACATGCCATGCCAACTTGCATGAACTTTTTCTATAGGATTACTGATCAGCATAGCTTAAATTTGTTCTGGTACGTAGCATATATCTAGAGAATTGACCCATAGGATTCAACAAGCGGGAAAAACTTTACTACCCTGATGTCAGCGTAGGTTAACAGGAAAGGCATTGAAATCAGGCAACTATTTTCGCCCGAGATGGAACTGGCTTTTCACGAAAAGGGATTTACAATTTAAAAGTAAAAAGTGAAAAACATGAAACATTTTGTGTCTCCAATGTTATTATTTGGAGCCAAAAAATGGTCGCCGGCGTCCGGCGTGGCAACTTACTAGCTTGTAGTTCGTCGAGTGTCGCCAGGTAGGATAAATGTTGTGCTATTAATTTGAACAAAACATGGTGTTCCTTGTCAACTTAACCCGGAATTGTTAAGTTAACCATTAGAAGAGGCCAAAGCAACTTTAACATTGTCTATACTTTAGTTGGCTGGGAAGAAAATGAGTGTCATTGTGTTCAGTCAGTGAACAGTCAGTGTTCCTGTTTCAGTAGGACAGCTACGTTTTGACTGCGGCTTGTACTGCGTGCGAAGCCGCCGTATGCAAGGTCATAAGCTGAGTATCGGTTGAAATGTTTAGAGTTTTAATCCAATCAATATAAAAACTCGTCCCAGTCCTCACGTTTCTGTCGCATGTAGTCCAAGCCTGCACTCGGCGGATTTTCCCCACTCGAGAGGGGTCGGTGAGAGGCACTGGGAATAAGACATTAATTCGCCATGTTATGGTGAATTTAAATCTCAAGCGATTTTTCCTCTGAATTGGGTATCGGAAAAATTCGAGCTTAGTTTCAAACATGTCAGATCACAAGCAAGGGTAAGCGTTCTATACTTAGAACGAAGTGACTATTAAAAACGACAGGGACTCTGAAATGTGCAGAAGCGGACGGCGGAATCCAAAATAAATAATAAAATATATAAATATATATATAAATAAAAATGAAAATAGTAAACTCATAATTAAAAATGACATAACACTGAGCCCAACATTTTCTTTCTTATGTTTACAACACCAATATCCAGAGGAAAATTAAAACATAGAAAATTCCGTTTCCGATCGAAACAGTGATCCTCTTACCGGCTTTCATGTGACGCCATCATTTTCCAAAATTGTAAATTAACAATCTCTCTGAAGTTTCAGTTTCATCAGATATAAGACACTAGAAGAACTTGACGTTTTACAACGCTTAAGCTCGCCATCTCAGGGTCCAAGCTTATGCGTTGCGTGACAACAAATTGGAGACCCGAGAAGGCTCTCATTATCGCTCAAGTTTCCCGGTTTTCGCTCACTGAATAGTTCTTGCATTCGCAGAATTATTACTTTCCGTATATTTTTCAGCTCTCAAGTAATAATTTTTCGTTTATATCAAAACAAAATCGGCCGCCCTGCGTCTCCATACAGAGCACTTTGAAATTTGGGTCAAACACATTTTTGAGTAACGTGCGAATGAAACACCGCACAGACCTAAATCTTTTGCGAGGTTGTTTATATCGCGAAAAGTGATATCATTTTTAATTATTGTCACTTTTTTTTTTATTTAAGTGCAGAGCTGTTGGGAAAAAAACTACAGGAAATCAAGTTACTGGCGTCATGTTAAATGTTGTAACGCCGGCTTGAAAGTTGCTACCAGACAAGAAACAAGCGACGTTTCAGTCTGGGACGATCTGATAAAACTTTTAACACGCAACACAGGCAACAGACTTGCGCCTAAAGATTTAAATTAAATCCTGTGATACTAGAACTATCAAAGGAGAAAGAAACCTATACATCGAGCTCCAGAAAGATAAGCTCGATCAGAAAATGCAAGAAAAACATGAGAATTTCTCTGAACAAACGTATAGCTTTCTCAAAGTAAAGCTACAGCGTCTCCAAAGAAAAGCGTAGGAGGGCAAATAT
>JAHPZR010004827.1:47500-67326 GCA_019787425.1 Platygyra sinensis
GCGATGTAAAAAAATTGACATGTAAATAACAACATCTTATTTCGCAATATTTTTTGCCAAAAGTGACTTCTGTGCTATCACTTTTTTTGTGTAATCCTATTTAAAAGACGTTCTCCAACCTTTCACTGAAATCGACTATGGCAAGTTGCAGATACCAGTACATTGTTTAAGCACTTTGGGACTGGAACCTTATTAACAAATTAAAGTGGCCAATAAATGCATTGACCTCTAGCTCTACAGATGATTTGCATGCTCCAATTAGGGGGCATTTAATTTCAAAACTCTTGGTCTCTAGTTTGATAACAAGCTCTATAAGCATCAATTTGATATAGGGGTTTAGGGACTAAAGAAACTTAATTAAAAAAGAAAATCAGTTTTGACCTGAAAGCCTTGGAGCCATGTTAGAATGTTATTGTTTTCAAGCAGAGCTCTGTTGGCTGTCACAAACTATAGAAACAACCACATGCATGCATAGAAATAGAAAACCACACAACTCTTTTTACATGGCCAACATGGTTAGTGGTGTGGATCGACGCCAACTCAGTGGAACATGGCTGCCATACTCCACTTAAAGCCAAGTCATGCAGCCTTGGTTTAACCATACATATGTGATATTGAAAATCCATGTTGTGGTCAGTTGACAGCTGTCAAAACGAGGTATCTGCTGACCAGTACCATGTGACCATATCACTAGCTCAGGTTTTGAGTTCATCAAGGGCACACTTTTTTTTTTTAAGTTGACTGCTGACCAATTACTGGTTTTTGTTTGGATTATGGACACAAGTTCGTATAATTTGCTAATCAGCATTGGGGGTTGTTCAGAAGGTATAATTTCATTGTTTTTATGTAATGTAGTTTGAGACTGTTGAAACTCGAAACAGAAGTCCAAACAATATAAATAGAAAACCTTACTGCAATGTTATAAAACTCAAATAAAAATTCTCACTTATCCTGGATTAGCTTAATCCGGATTTGAAGAACCCGGCCCAGGACCTCCACTTTAAGGCTTAGCTAAATCTATATATTACAATGTTTACAATTGATTCATTGGTGGTGTGAATTTCTAAATATATTTTATAACATAATCATGCATTGCTATTTGCTGTTATGTTGTGCATCCATCAATAGTTCGGTTTCTTTTCATAAAATATTTTATTTATACTGCTTCTTAAAACTACTGGAATTCTACATAGCCTCAGGACACTTCACAAAAGTGACTAAGATACAGTTAAAGAAGTATAGTATTAAAAACAGCATACGGAAATGGAATGAGATCAATTCTCTACCGCAAAATTGGAACATTCACAATGACTAAATCAATCAGTCTGGCATAAATGTTAAAATAACATTTTATTGGTGAATACTTACATGTAAGCTTTCAATAGTAATTCTATAATTCAATTTCAATAAGTAATGTGCTTTTTTTCTCCACTTAGACTGTGGACTGCAGAACTGTAAATTTACTGTGTGACTTCATTACATGTAGTTATAAATTTATGTCAAAAATAATAAGTAAGCTCTAAGTAAGTTATACTATGTACACTCTCAAGCTTTTATGCAGAGGTACATTTGGTCAGCCAAGCTTATAGATACTTAATAACATTGATAACATTACAGCTAGATGGATAAGAAATATATCGTAAATGCACCAGACCTGAACTCGTAACGCAGCCAAAAAAAAGTGAAAAATGAGGAGTACGTTTCCCTTACCAAATACAGTGGCACTAATAAAATCAAATAGCAAATCAATTTCTTTGGATGCAGGATCACTGATTGATACAGAAAAAATAGCTCATGTTGCAAGAGGGGATGTGGCGATGCTATTAGTAATTTACCAGGTTTCAGAAGAGCCTAGGGGTTTAGTATTTTGGTTAATTACACATTCCATACTTGCTGTATCAGCAAGTCTAGTGCAGTACTAATCATCAACTTGACATTTCAACCACGACAAAACGGAGAAAAACTAAATATGCATATCACTACGCCTGAATCAAACGAAGGATTGCAGAAATGTTGCTGAAAATTCGGTAAAGATTGACTATTATTCAAGTTAATGCCAAGAAATGTATTTAGAAGCAGGAAAACGTCCAAAATCTCAAAGACTTGCAGCGTTCGAGTTTTAATAATTATTGGTGCTAAAGCATTGAACATTATTTTGCTGACGGCTTTGCAGTCATTTTTTCGGCCATAGTTTTACCAGTTTTTACCGATGACCTTTAAACAAATTCAGCCACGCATTTCACCAAACCCAATAAAGTGAGCAAACAAAACGAAGAAGTCTTTTAGGAGGGAGGGGGTGACTCTATTGTCTTCGAGTATCTGTCAGAGACCGACTCATCACTGCCAGTGTGACGTCACATAGCAACAAGTCGAAGCTTCGCTCGGCTTGCCCAGATTTGGCGTCAGGACTCCATTGAATGAAAAAAAGAGGATAATACAAGCTATTATTGCGCTATTATTCACTAATTTGGCATAAGTGTGCGAGCTTTGTAGTGGATATTTTCTGTGAGTACAACTGTTCGTTGTTTTGTGTGCGTTTTTGCTCCAAATTTTATTGACAACAAATCGGGTCAATTGGGGTTACCACCATCTTGACTTCCGGTCAAGTAAAGGCCACCCAAAACGCCCGCCGTTTTCTCTTCAAGTTTTCAACAGAAGTACCTCATAATATGAGGTTTTGGTCCTTTTTGATATAACTTTCTGGCCATTATTAGTTTTTCTCAATGTGATGAGCCATTTTGAGTGCGAGGGTGTACAATTGTCGGTTTGATGTCTCGCGAGTTAAACTTTGTTGGATTGGTGAAAGGTCAAGAGTGTCTATGTTTACCAGCTGTTAGCTGGTTGAAAGCTTGTGTTTTTAAATTTTGTAGGGTAGATAACTGCCTGTGTGGCTGCGAAGGGACTAAACTTCAGAACACCCGGCCACGATTGCGTGACATTAAAAGCCTGCTCCCGTAGTCCCGCAGTCAATAGATATTTGCATATGGAAACAAAGAGAACACTTAATGTATACACGAACCAAGCGTTCTTCACATAAATATATCTCGTTCTAAAATCCATTAGCCGAAACAAGCGCGCTACAAATGAAAAGACTCCGTTTTATAATCCATGAGCCGAAACCCGGAGTTTTAATATTCATTTTTTGGATCAATATCAGTATCTGGGCAACTGCGCACCTACCCCTCCCCTAGCCCAACAGTAACACTAACTTATCAACTTATTAAAACCTGTTGGGTTAGGGGAGGGGTAGGTGCGCAGTTGCCAAGGTACTGATATTGATCCCATTTTTTTCCATTGCGGGAGCAATAATTTTACTCATCTAAATTTCACTATTATTCCACTTCGGTAATGCGGGACTGCGGGGGCAAAAGTTCTCCAGGCATTTAATATTCTTTGTTTTTTTTCCACTGCGGGACTGCGGGAGCAATAGTTTTAGTCGTCTTACTTTCATACCTATAGTTCTACTCGCCCAGTTGCGTTCATCAACCCATACTATACAACACCACTGCGGGACTACGGGAGCAAGCGTTCAATGTCACGTAATCGTGGCCGGTAAAAACATCCCCTTTACTTTGGCTTCGAGATTGAAACAAAACTGTCTGAAATTCTTATACATGTAATATTGAAGGAAATACTTTTCTTTCCATAGATTCCCTATTTCCCAGCAAGCTAAAATCGAGTTGCAGTTTACATTTGGTATAGCTTAACGCAAAGATTTTGCCTACATCCATGTCTCACTTAAGTGAAATTCGGGCGAAATACTTTTGGCAGTCTTGGCATTCTCAAGTTGATTGTCTAAAATAGATGTTCAAATCATGTTTTATATATAATTTTGCATAATTTATTATATAACCAACTTCAGTGACCTAGTGACTTGGTGTCAATATTGGATTCACTTGTCAATATGGAGAACTCTGATTTAAAGATGATTGTACAAGGTAATTTTGTACCAGGTAATTTAAAAACAATGTTCTAGTTCCAATCAAAATTAATTATTATACATTTTATAAGTTATAAGCAGTCTGTGTAATTAACCTGTTATTTGATTTTTGTATTGCTTTTCTATTTCGAGCATTCTGGGTTCCAGCCCTGGTTGGGAACATTGTATTGTGTACTTGAGCAAGACACTTTACTCTCACAGTGCCTCAGTATCCACTCAGGTGTAAAAATAGGTATTGGCAAATTTAATGCGGGGGGTAACCCTGCGATGGACTAGCATCCTATCCAGGGGGTAGTAGAAATACTTATAGTCACTACATGCTACAGAAACTGGAATAAGTGCTGGCCTAGTGGGCCGCTTGGCACATGCATGCAGACTTTACTTCAACTTCTGAGTTGCCGTTTGCATGGGTGACGTATGTTTTCATACCAATAGTTTCGCACACAGACTCGTTTTGTCACAGAGACAAAAGTAAACTTGAGATTGGGCTATTCATCCATGAGCTGGCTCAGGGAGCCTGTCTAGGCACGCACCGTGAAAATACTTCCATGTGAAACAAACACAAAACCATTAGTATTCGAGGAAAGAGTGCCTTTGTAATTGGCGACAAGATTGCATATCCTTGAAGATTCTGGAACACTTTTATCGAGCAAGCTCTTTATTTATTTATTTATTTATTTATTTATTTATTTATTTACGAACTTTTCTTTTCTTTTCCCCTTGACGGCTCCCGTTTTCTGCATTGCTTCAAATTGCGTTGTTTAGCAACAGATCTTACAGTCAATCATTTCGCAAAGAACCATTTCGCAAACTACCGTTTTGTCAAGTACCATTTCGTAAAGTATCATTTCGTAAAGTACCATTTCGTAAAGTACCATTTCGCAAACTACTATTTCGTTAAGTACCGTTTCGTTTCGTTTCGTTACGCAAAGTACAGTAAGCCCTTTAAATGCCACAGCCGCCATACATATGTATTATTCAAGTCCTCTGCATTATTTAACAAATTCGGCAAAAAGAATACGCTTTTTGAAATTGCATAAGCTTCTGTGCTCAAACGGTGTAAAACGTCGTGTTTTATAAGGCCGTTTCGGAAACGCAAAACGACCAGGAATACATATCTGTTAAATAACTTTTGTAGATGGTGGTGAAGTATATAATCAGTAGTCTCAGAGCATTTTATCTGGTAGATATAGCTTTGAAAATTCTGTTCTCGTTTGTAGACTCTAGATAAAGAAAGATACTGAGAGTAAGGTTCAAGACCAAAGTCTGCCATAAAATGCACCGCGTGCTAATCTCAAGGGGCCATCTTTTATTCGCCCAGAATTCCCTAGTATATCACATTACGTCATGAGATACAACAATCCTCCTTCCTATTACAACAAGTAATAACTAACGTAAAACACAACTAGATAAGAATTAACTTACACACCGTGCGAACCTATGAAAGGTAAGGATACTCCACCTTTGAAGCACTTTGTTGGCTTTTTTTGCCCAATAATAGAAAGCCGAAATAACGGTCGCCTAACATAAAGGTCGTGGAGAAAAAGTATTTCTTTTTCGATAAGACAGCGGAGTCACTTTCGAGAATAGGATAAGGTAAATAGTAATATACAGTGAAAATAAAACTTGTTTTAACTCTTTAGAAGATGCCTTTGGAAGAACAAAATCGATGAAGTATCTTCGTCACTTCACGGAACATTCAAATTTCGCTGCAGCTAACTAAAATAACAAAGTTGATGCCTGCGATCAACGAGCTATCTGTTTCCATTTATATCAGCAAGCCGAGAACGAAAACAAATCTCGTAAAAGGTAATTTTGGTTAGCCTGTGGACACAGGCGGATTTTGGTGGGATATTTACTTTAGTTTTCAAATTTATGAACGTTATGATGGTGCAAACAAAATGCAAATTGAACAACGCTGAGTGATTTCTCACTTTTCCATATTTAGAGCAAAGAAATTGGAAACAAAAAGTACTACGAAGAAACAACAGAACTTGTAAAATTGCAAAGTGAGGTTTCGCCTGAATATTGAAGTTAGAAAGGAGATGGAAGACTCGTGGCTGAATGCAATATAAAAACCACTGATTGCGTTCGTAAAAGACCGACTGAATTTCAGTCGAAAGAGCACAACAGCAGCCAATGTTCGCCTTAAGGGATCTCTTTAAGATAACTGGCTGAAAAAAATAACCGTGTTAACGTAGATATGATACATTACCTTCGCAGTCTGCTTGTATCTGGGTTTGTATCTGGTTTCTTTACGTCTCAACCGCAATTAAAAGAGACTCAAAGCAAAACAGAAAAACAGAATTATGTGGCAACGGCGCTAAAGTTAGACTTAAGTGAATAAGCCAATCGAATGGGAACATTGGTCGTCCGTTGGGATTTGTGATCGACAGGCTGAACACCTCAGCCTCGTTATATAGGCTCGCTCCGTTTTTAAAGAGCTACCAGTTCAGTCTATCAGGGGGTTTGCTTACTCGTTCAGAACGGGTAATTTCAACCGGGGTACCCACAAAATGAGGATTTGACATAGGAACTTTATTTGTGTCAGGATCAGAATTAATCTGTACCCCTGTGGTAGGAACTTCAGCCAATTTTGGTTCGATTGGCTGGATCTTTCTGCTTGGCGCATCACGGGAATCTCTTGCGAAAAAGGAATGGGATTGCTCTCTATAAATTCTCTTTCAACGTTTTCTTTTTAAGCATTCTGTTCTCTTGTATCATCAGGTATTAAATGATTTGCATGTACAAATCTACGGTTGTTACCTGACACTCTAACGAAGTAAGTCTCAGGGCCCTTTATGGCGACAATGCTACACTGTATCCATTTCTCCTTTCCCCCTCTGACATTTTTAACCTGGACTGGCTGATGCAGATCAAAGGTTAGCAACTTTGGATGAGCACCATCTATGTTCAGTTTGGATGCTACTTACCTGCTTTCTACACGGCGTTTTAAACTTGGTTTGACCAGGGACAGAAATGTCTGGGGCTCCCTTTTTAGAAACAGCTCTGCTGGAGTGTTACCTGTAGTGAGCGTGGAGTATTCCTGTATTAGAATAGAATATCAGCCTTTCTTTGTTGCACAGACCTTGTATTGCCATAAGCGTTAAACATACCTTACAATGACGCACATGTCTCTCCGCCAAACCATTGCTAGCAGGGTGGAAGAGAGGAACTAGTTTGACCATGTTCATTAAACAAAAATGTCAGGTGCTCAAAAACGCAAGTGCCTTCATACGACGCATTCCAGGATGGCATTCATGCAACCCATCTAACAGATGCCCTTGTAGTTTGGGAAGAATGGCCACACGCCTTCCTTAAGACGGACAGCCATCTTCTAAGGAAAGATCTTCCTACGATCCCAGTAGAGTTTTATCTCGGGATCAGGACAATGATTTGGCCAACCTGAGGAGGTGTACTCATACAATTTAACATCCAACTTGTCTTTCTTAGCAAGGTCAGCAATTTCCACAGCAGTTACAGGTAAGCTACTGACGGCTATAGGTAACATGTAGTGCTCATTTGGGTCAGTGTCCTCTTCATCTCTGGGCTGAAATGGGAATCTGCTAATCTGTATTAGCATTGTCTGCAGACCTTTTTTAGACAATGCCATAATCATACCCAGACAAAAGCGCAGCCCACCTTGGTAACCTCGCTATTGTTAGGGGCGGAATGCCAGATTTAGGACCAAATATACGCGTCAGAGGTTAATGGTCAGTGAAGAGGGTAACATTTCTGCCATAAAGGTAGAGATTGAACCTTTTGATCCCAAAAACTATGGCTAACCCTTCCTTTTTGATTTGGGCATAATTTCTGTCTGCCATACTAAGTGTTATATATGTAACTGCTCACAGGAAAACATACTTTAACGCTTACCCGTTAAACGGCTAGAAACTAACGGATAACTAACGGACACTTAACGGCCTTCAAAGCGTTCTAACGCTTTGTGCTAACGTTCTAACGGCTATCACGTTTTGCCTAACGGTTCGTTGCGATGTTCTAACGCTTTGCCCTAACGATCTAACGGCTTAGTAACTCTGCCTAACGGCTCATGAAAACGATCTGCAACCGTTTAACGGCTGTGAAAAAAATCTAACGAGTAACCGTGAAAGTGCCTTAACGCTTAATCTGATCTACTTTGGCGTTAGCAATTGGCGCCATGCATACTGTACAGCCAAAGAACAGTTTTGTAAATCTTTACTACAGGAAAAGGTCAATATCCCCACGAAAATTTAATGCCAATTGCATTCTTAGCCGCGAAATCGAAACACTGCTCAAAAGAAGCGCTTAATCCGTCGAGACACGGGCCCGCCGAGTAAAGTCCGATCTTAGTAAGATGCTAGCAAGCATGATTCCTTAATCACTTCGTGGCACAACGCGTTGCAACGCGATGGTTCATGCTGGACATTTATCAAAATAGTCATAAAAACATCCTGCCGCAATTCAGTGTTTTTTGAAACGAACTAATCGCGAATGCGTTATTGATTGATTCAGTTGCGTTATACTTTATCGGTGAATAGCACACGGTTTTGTCGAATCTCAAGCTAGATTACTAATTGCATACAATGAACCAGGAATTAAGTCACTCATCTTATTTCCTCTTCAACTACATTCCTCTCTGTAATGCGAGCGAGACTATCCCCGGCGCTCACTCGTCCGTTTGCTCGCTTTAATACCATTATCATGCATTATCACTTTAGATTATCAGAAGTCGCATATATGCCGAGAAGTCTAGCTCACGTCTTGCAATATACGGATTTCTTTACGTATAACCGTTGCTGGGCCATTCTAACGGACGGCAATGATGCGGTATGATGCTAACGGCTAACGGATACAGGCTAACAGCTAACACTTTCACTCTCCCCTCTAACGTTTTGACTTTTACTGCTAACGGTTAGGTGAACGCCTCTAACGTTTACGACAAAATTTTCTAACGGGTAACTAACGGATGGTTAACGGTTTTGCCCGCCTAACGGATAAGCGCTAAAGTATGTTTTCCCGTGAACGGTCACATATATTCAATGGGTTTCTCAGACCCATTCTCTAATCTGTCACTCAAAACTGCTCCAATACCATGTGGGACAGCGTCAACACTCAGTATAAGGTGTTTACTGAGATCATAGTTGACCAACACCTGATCGCTTGAGAGTACCTCTTTTTTTCCCACAAAAAGGCTACTTCACAAGTTTTACTCCAAAACCATTTAGCCTTGTTACTGAGAAGCTTTTAAAGTGGATGTAATTTGGATGAAAAATCAGGAATGAACTTTTGGTAGTAATTTATCATACCCAGAAAAAATCTCAATCGCGAGACATCTGCAGGCCTTGGTGCTTGCTGTATTGCCTCAAGCTTACTTTTCAGAGGACTAATTCCTTGCTTGCTCAAAATTTGTCCCATATACTTTACCTTGTCTTTCAAATACTGACACTTAGGCCCACTAAGCCGTATATTGTGTTTAGTTAACTTGCTAAATACCAGTTTGAGGATGTCCAGGTGTTCAGACACTCCAACAGATGTAGCGAATGGTATGTCATCAACACGTACCAACACTCCTTTAATCCCAGACAAAATGGCATCCATGACTCTCTGGAATTGAGCAGAAGCTGTCTTCACACCGAAACACAAACGTTTTGACCTGAACAAACCTTTGCGTTTTGATTGTCAGTAACTCTGATGATTCATCATCAAGAAACAATTGATTGAAGGCACTAGCTATATCAATAACAGAAAATTAAAGGTATCTTGGGTAGAGCCACCCTGAGATGACATGGCAACATATCTTGCACATTAGGCAATTTGTACGAATCATCATCGATACGTTCATTCAAGGCTTTATAGTCTTCACATACCCGGATAGACTCAGCAGCCTTGGGAACATGAACTACTGGACTAGGTTAACTACTATGAGATACGGGGTACAATATATGTACCTCTACAAGCTTGCCGTACTCCTTTTCAACTTGTGAAACAAGTGAGCAAGACACAGGCCTATCCTTCTGAAATACTGGCTTAACATCTGGTTTTAAAAGTGTCAAGGTACCAGTAAAACTCTGAATACCTACATTAATGAATCAACATTTGTTCGTTTCCAACAAGCTGTTCAATCCAAGAGGAAAAATATCCGACTTGGGAACAGAATACCTGTTCCCTGCAGGTTCTGTCATTTTGAAAATACTCTCCCAATCTAGCCTTATTTTTCTCAACCAATCCATCCCAAGTAAAGCTGGGCGTTTGCCTTGTACTACAACTAGATCAACGACCTTTTCATCATTGGAAGAATATTTTAATGGAACAGAAATCTTTCCTAAAATGGGAACTTTTTCACCAAAATAACTGCGTGAGGTAGCATCAGTATTCCTAAGGGGAAAATCAGTTTGCGACATATTGTATACATACTGTGACACAGTTGAACGAGATGCAACAGTAACTAACTCCATATTGACAGTACCATTTCCTAACTGGACACTAACTACATATGGTTTATGAGTTATACCATCAGTTCCAGATCGGTACAAACCATAACCTTCGGCATCCTCCCTTTTTGTAGAGTCTTCATACATCTGGAAACTGGGGCCGGATCATCACCTTCTTTTTCTGGATTAAGCTCACAACTGTTCACACTCGTATCTCTGGAATTGTTGGACCTTTTTGAATAAGCTTTCCAGCAATCTGGCCTTGCAATCTGGACGGATATGGCCTTTTTGCTGACAACGATGACAGTTTGCAGTTTTGATTTGCAAACATCAAAACAATTAACCAAGTGCTTTGCTGCCACACGCTTCACATCATTGGAAGTCACTTCTACGTATACCAGCGCTCTTCCACCCGTTCCCCTGATTTAGGTCCTGGATTTTGTCAGCTTCTTCACTCACAGGTTCTCCCACGTGCTCTTTGTTGGCTTTGTTTGCTCACTCATCTGCAATGCACCGGTCGCGCGCAGCCTTAGGGTCAGCGCACTCACTGCTAACACATGGTGCCGCGTTCTTGACATTTTGGAATGCAATCCACTATCGTCGTCGCCAATTTTGTATTTTAAAGATTAAGAAAAAGACCAAAGTCTGCCATAAAATGATCTACGCGCTAATCTCAAGCAGTCATCTTTTATTCACCTAGAATTTCCTAGTACATCACACTACGCGAGGAGATACAACAAAAATAAATAACGATAAGAATGTAAAATCTCACCTTTCGTCACAGTCAGTTTC
This sequence comes from Platygyra sinensis, assembly GCA_019787425.1. Classification (NCBI taxonomy): domain Eukaryota; kingdom Metazoa; phylum Cnidaria; class Anthozoa; order Scleractinia; family Merulinidae; genus Platygyra; species Platygyra sinensis. Next base: position 58,646 of record JAHPZR010004827.1, read on the forward strand.
ATGGCAGAAAACGTTTTAAACACATCTGCCGATGCTGCTATGCAAGTATATCTGCCGGAGTCCTCCTCTTTTAGATTCCAGAATTGAAGTGTTCCATCCACCTTAACCTTTGATCTTCCAACAGGTAATTCGCCGTTTTCTTTCGCCCAAGTGACTGTAGGCTTGGGGTCCCCAATAGCCTGACAAGGGACGGTAACATTTTGGTTTGTTCCTACTGCAAGCTTCACGGGCGGATTGACCGTAAAATGTGGCAGTTCTACAACGTTTAATTGCGTAAACGCTGAATCGTATCCTAAGATATTCGTGGCTTTACATTTGTACAAGCCAGAGTCTTTTTTTTGAGCATTTGTCATTGACAGCTGTCCGTCTCTGATAACAGTTCTGGCTTGTACCAGTTCGCCATGTACTACAGACCACGTGATCACCGCTGGAGGAAAGCTTGCCACGTGACAGATTGGTAGAGTGATGTCCTTGTTCTTTTCGACGTATGATGGCCCAAACGAGAGAGAGACTTTTGGCTTACCTAGAAGGAAATAAAAAATGGAGAAAATTATTCTCTTGCATAATTATACGGGCACTAATGACGCTTTAAATAGCACGATATCGACAGCAGAGCTTTTTGCATTCAACGAGAAACTTCATATTTGTTCACTGAAAACACGCAATAATCATATTCAAATAAGATTGAATCTTTAACTGTAGTACCCTTAGAAATATTCGACATGTAACAACTCTATATCGTTTATCGCCCAAACAGGAAAAAAACAGACAGACAGATAGACAATAAAACAAATAAATGCCAGGAGAGGAAAACACATAAACTCGGCAAAGCAGAAATTCCGGAAATAAAAACATTAACCATATCATAATCACTGCCTAGATGCCTACGAAGGTCTGGATGGGTCGGAGGTAACTAAAGAGTACCCGAAAACTCAAGTGACAACTGATATTTGTAGTTAGATTCATTGACAACCGACGGGTCGTCTAAACTATTTCTAGCCTGCGTGGCAGGCCGTAGAAAGGGAGGGAAGAAAGTCAAAATGGGCGCGGGAGGGAGAAGGTACGGCCTGTAAGGACGCTATTGTTTTGTTTGTTTTTTTCTTCCACCAGACGAACGTAAAAATCCTGATTGGTCAGATTAAATGAATTACCTGATCCATCCTTCTGATTGGTCAGCGACCTGTCACTCGAAACCATTACGGCCCTCTCACGTTTATATATTTAACAAGGCGGATAAATCAAGAGATCGTTTCGAACTAATTCATCATATGTTAGCAGACGCTAGTAATGACGCGCGCCTCTTTTCAGAATTATTAGCGACCAGATTATGGAAGTCGAGGCCATGAATTTCACTGCCTGTTTTTTGGCTCAAGGCTAGTTTGTTTGGAAGACATCGAAGTGGGCAAATTGTTGTCTGTGCATCGGCGGGAAGTGCCACAGATAAGAGATTTCTACAATCACTAAAGAAGAACACTATTCAGTAGCAGTTTAGTGGCTTGCGAGTCGCATACAGTTGAAACATGAACAGGCACTCAAGGCCGACCGTGAATCGATGAAAGAAGCAATCACTGTTTTCCCAAAGCTCTCCAGAGATTCGCTTGAGACAACTCCGAATGTTTCTTTTCTCGCCGACAGTTTGAATATATTTCTCCAAGCTTTAGCCACACATTTGCCATATGTTACTTTCAGATTTATCTTGCAAACTCTACAAACATTGTTACAATTGCCTTCCTTTTGGGCCGGCCTATTCTCCCTTTTCCCAACGTCCGAAGCTGGGGTCTTCAAATTTTAAAATTCATTTTTTCTTGCAAAACAACAGACAAGAAATACGAGAACCCATTTGCACTTACAGATTTTGTCACGAAAGAAGCGGCGTCATTCTGATTGGATAATTTTGACAGCCAGACATTCCACAGTTGAGTGGTTTTTGCACAGTTAATTAGAGAGCGGAATGAAGAAAACAATAGCATCCTTGCAGGCGTCCCCTACCGCGATCCTCCCGCGTCCGATCTTCACTAGCTCGTCTTTCCCCTTTCCCTCCCCTTCGGACGCCTGCCACGCAGGCTAAACTATTTCTAACTTGTTAAACTCGTGACGCTTTTCCTTAAGACATAGTACAAGGCAGTTTCGACCAAGTTTTCAAGAACACAAAAACGCACAAAATGCACAAAATTCACTTGTAAATGCAACTTTGATACAGAATTACAGACCCAACTTATGCGTAAAAACTCAAGTTATTTCTATTTAATTTGTTCAAACGTCAAAGCTCAATAAAAGTGGAAATAAAACGGAATAAAGCGATTTACTTCGAATTGCCAATGGAAGCGAAGTACAACACAAGCGGTTATTCGATAAGCACGAGAGTAGTAGATGTTCATTGGAATTAAGTGCCATTGTCTGAGAAAACCAGGCAGAGGCCACGGATCGGGGTCAACCAATTCTTTTCATCTTTCGGCTGTTTTCAACCTTCATTGAGACAAGATGAATGGCAGTATTTTTAAACTTCGTCAGCTTTTAGTTTCCGAGATCAGACCACCCCCCCTAAAAACCAGCCGACTGGAACTGAAAATACGTGTAATTTAGATGCTTAACTTCGGCAACGCGTAAAATGTTTTCTCGCGCTGCTAATACCTCCAACTTCAGGATACTATTATTTCGATAGACCTGCTATCATTCTAGGTCATCAACGGCCACTTCCAACCATTTATCAATGTCTCGATGGCAAAATAATTTACACATCGAAAAATTTTGAAATATTATTTGCTTGATGAACCACTTTTTCAAAAATCGTTTTCTCAAAAAGGCGGCAGTTTATGAGGAAAGGAAATACTTCTTTGTACTCATTATTACCCTTACTATAAATGGAAAAAACCCGAAGTTTGGGACCTGGTAAATTAGAGGCGCTGTCAGCGATAGTTTGAGCTCCACTTTATTACCGTTGCGGACGACATGTCACGTCACGGCCAGTTTGCCACGCACTGTTTGATCGCACATAATTATCATCTCTCAAAGAAATCTGTGTTAACCTCTCGATTGTTTATGGGTCAGAAAGGTAAAAACGTTGAGCAATTATCTCTATTCATACAAAAAGGAATTAAAAAACAACAACAATAAACGCATATTGTGAGCGAATTGTGGAACCCGTTTCTAGCAGAAGTGAATGATGCCGGTATCAAATTGCATATTCTTGATATTGAACAAAAAGACCACCATGAACTCGGTACATGTTCCGTCGTATAAAAGGCCGTTACATGTACTTATTCTTATGAACTACTGAAACGAAGGATATGTGCCGAGTATAAAAAACTATTTCGCAAGAACATACTCTCTTAACCATGACCAAATTAAGACATGGCAGCCATGGCCAGCAAGGCAAGCCAAACCATGGATAAAGAGGACGATTCAGAATGAAAAACTAATGATTGATGTAAAGAAATCGACATATTTTTGCCGCCGAACACTTGGATAGTAAATAAAAAGCAGGCGTATGAGGAGATTTTGACGCACTTTAATGGTTTTGAGCTAAAACATAAAAATCCATTGGCGGGATAAGCTAGCTAGGGATATCCAAGTTCACACCGCTCAATCCCACAGATGGTGATTGGTTTATTCGCAACCAATAAAACCAGCCGTAGCAAACCGCGGCGTTTTAACAGGGCTCCAGAGTTTTAAAAACACCTTCCTTGTTGTAATTTTCATGTGAGTTGGACTGACCTAGCTAGCAGGTGAACGTAGGGGTCTAGCGGGCAGACTGTGCCACGCTGTTTCGCTTAGTGATTTCTTCGTTATCCACAGTTTTTCCTTCATCTATGGTCAGTAAAAAAAAGAAAAAGGAAAACAGTCGTGCACGCTTGTAGTTTTATGGGCAGATATAAGCGTTTGTACAAGGCCAGTGTCTATTCGTTTTCTTTTCGCTGGTGGTTCCTCACTTACATCTGCAATTACCCTTTCGTCTCGCAAACAGTTCCACATGTAATCTTCTTGCCCAGGAACAACAACAGATAATGCTGCTTGAATAACCTCCTTCATTTTGCGTTGGTAATATTTTTGCTGTGACTGACACACCATCCCTAGCCTGCGAACAGGCTCCCAGAGAGGTCGAAAAAATAAACATTCTGCGAGCGATTGGGAGTCGTAGCGTCGTGACTCCTCGAGCGAAGCGAGTGGGCACTTCCTCCTCACCAGACCGCTCACGGCTCGTCCCGCTCGCCCTAGACTACACTGGCTATCTCGCCCTAAACCCAACCGAACCGGGAGCCTGTTCGCAGGCTACATCATCCCATGAAGTGTTCAGTGTTGATGCGATAGGACCTTCAGTAAGCTTTGAAACGGCATTGTTTAGTGTTTCTCTCTTCTCGTGTTGCAATTCTTTTTCATCTATCCACAAGCTTGTTTCTGCCTCATCCTCCGTTTCAGTCACTGAATCCATGGCTGAAATGTCGACTTCACTTTCATATGCTGAAGTAGAGCTGATATTTGGTCGCTCGGGGGACTCATTAGTAGAAGTCATTAACACTGACGGCTCTTGTTCCTGAATGGCAAGAGGGCTCTCCTAACATCACGAGAAAATAATAAACAATTATTTGATTCGGTTTTTGTGATATATCCGGGATAATCAAGGTCGAGGAAAGTGTCATCAATCAACCAAGCTGAAGGGCGAGGTTGATAACACTTACGGAGACCTTGATTATTTCGGATATCACAAAAACCGAATCTAATTATTGTTTTACCTGTTTTATTGTACATTTCTTTGAAGAAACGACAAAGACGCAATCGTACAGAAACACACGTCGCTATGTAGTTGGAAATCATGCATTGCGCGCCCAACCTCCAGAGTAGCCAGTAATCTGCTAAGCATATAACTGAGTAACCTGGCCAATGAAACGACAGGACGCGAGTACAATGTATAATAAAAATAGTTATTATACATTGTACTCACAATGCACCTTCGCGAGGCTGCTCGTCATGGCAATTAACACAAAATTGTTTTCGCCAACTAACTGAGAGTATACAGCTATTTCGAGAAAGCTTGTTTACGGAAGCCGATAAGGGACAATCCCAAAATATTTACGAAATCCGAAAAATTGTTTTTAAAATCCGAAAAAATATTTCAAATCGTAGTGTTTTTTTGGAAATCATCGTTGAAGAATTTATCAAATCTGAAAAACTATTACAAATCTTAATAAAATTATTGAATCCACAAATATTATTTTGCAAATCCCAAACAAGTTTACAAATCCAAGAATTGTCGCAAAATCCAGAAAAATATTTTTTCACGTGTTACTTGCGGCAGCCATCTGCTACAGTCAGCGGTTTGCCGCATCCAAAATGGCGGATTTTTGTGTCTCGTGTTCGACTCGTGTGGATCTATAAAAGTGAACCCTGGGGACAAATTTTGCTTCAAATCTGAAATGTGTTTCCAAAGTCGCAGGGAGTTCACATCCTAGTGCAAGAATAAGTACATATACACCTGGAGATGAACGTGCTTCGCCATTATCGCAATACTTGGCCTCCAAAGCGAAAGAACGTAGAGGATATAAGCCAAACAAGTAAGCCGGCTTTAAAAGGAACGTCAACGATCCAGGACCCAGGATCCAGTCCTGTTTTCAAAGTCCTTACGTTCATATAGATCTCATGGTACTCACCCAGAGAGTGGGCAACGTTATCGTACCTAAATCCCCTCCGTTCAAAGTAATGCTTTATTACCAGCCTCTCGTCTGCGGAACTGCACAGACTTTCCTGTTGATGTCTCTTTATTGTTCCACAAAATACTTCATTGCTCTCAAACGTTCTGCCACATTTATGGCACAACTGACATCATACTTCGTGGAATAAACGATTACAAACTCTTTTTACCCTAATCACCCTAAAACGATTATACTGAATACTGAACATTTTGTGACTAATCTCAATGAACCCAAACAAAGCATCAGGGAGGGACATCTCGTTTATTGATACTGAGAGCGTTTTACATCATGACCATAAGAAATTACAGCAGTGAATAAACAATAAAGCAAAGTTGAAAGTGATGCCATCGAGTGGCTCTTGCATAACTTATAAAATCTTGATAGCCTACAAGCCCCTAGGGATTCATCATACCTGCAAGTTCGCCAAAAGTACTTCTACGGTTAACACGAATCATACATAATGAACATACTCCTGTGTCATCAGCGAAATGTTACAAAACATATTAACCCACACCCGCTCCTCCACCATTTTGGATACGGCAAAATGGCGAAAACAAGCTCTGACGCTGGCTGACTGCTGGCGCAAGTAACACGTGACACTGTATTTTTTCGGATTTGCAAAATATTTTTCTGGATTTTGCGACAATTCTTGGATTTGTAAACTTGTTTGGGATTTGCAAAATAATATTTGTGGACTCAATAATTTTATTAAGATTTGTAATAGTTTTTCAGATTTGATAAATTCTTCAACGATGATTTCCAAAAATCATTACGATTTGAAATATTTTTTTCGGATTTTAAAAACATTTTTTCGGATTTCGTAAATATTTTGGGATTGTCCCTTATCGGCTTGCGTAGTTGTTGGAAAAAATGCACACGACAATCCCGAAAGTTATAGTTGTGGGTGGTTTTGAGTTTACTGTTCTTTAAAGAAATTTTGAAAGAATAGCACGAGAGAGGCCATGGACGTATGTTTGCGAGTGCTAAAGGAAAGCAACAAAAGAAGGTTCGACAGCTACAGTGTCAGGATCAGTGTATTGATAATATCCCATACCTTTCGGGATTGTCGCGTGCACATTTTTTTTCCGACAACCTTTCTCGAAGTAGCTGTTAAGTCTTCATTAATTCAAAACATAGTCCCGCAAAGCACCCCCGCAAAATTTAGCATCCACGAGAAGAATTAAGTGCCACACAGTAACCACTATGCGTTTTATTTATATACTTTAGTTATATGTGTCATTCGCTATTCAAATTTAACTGTAATGTAATATTGCTTATCAGGGTAGTATGTTCTCAAGTTGCTTTGCTTGTCGTATCTGGTAGTGTCTTTTTCTACACTTTGTACATATAAATAACGAAGCCAAGGCAAAATAAATTAATAGATAAATAAATAACGTGTCCTGATTTTGTTTTCTCTCACAAAAAATGCAGGGGTGGAAAAATGAGGAACATTCACTCCTTTCTCACTCTTTACACAGTCGTGATGGAAATAAACCAGGGTTTCTACTCAAGATACCAAAAAAAAGATCCTTTCTGTAGAATCACAGGCTACCCAAGCTCAGTTATGATAATTTCACCTATCTTAGTATACCGTGAATATGTTTGATTTCTTTCCAGTAGTTTTATCTAATCGTATTTTCTATGTATTACAAAACAGTATTCTGTTCCGCTGCGAACTGCTACATAAGGGCGCGTTCGTTTGGGATATTCCGGAATAAGAATATATTCCGGAATGGAAATCCAGGTATTCCGAAATGACAATAGCTCCCAAACAAACGCTTACTCGTATTATTCCAATTATTCTTATTCTGGATTGATCCCAAACGAACGCATCCTAAATATCCTGGAAATGTGCGTTGAAACTGTTCAAGTAAGGTATGCCTGTTGTCTTTTGCTCGGTTAGGAAAAACAATACAGTTTATTAAAATGAAGTCACTGATGATGTTCTCCGGTAAGAAGTATTCTATCAATGCATGTAATAATGTTTTCTCATACCTGCTCCAAGTGGAACTGAATGGTTTTCCAAGAAATATATGCTTCTCGACATTTCCAGGTTGACGCGTCGAGCATTATTCTGCTTCGTGCGCTTTCCCAGATGATCAAGATGGAAACATGTCAATCGCTTTCTACCCGGCCATCCATAGGTCAAGAGATATCTATGCCGTGGGCACACGGTCAATTCGTCTACCTGTTTTTGGCTGGGCGCGATAAAACCGCCACGGTTAAAAAGGACTTCAGCTTCGCCAATTTGCGTATATCCACTTTGCGTTTTTCCACTTACACCGAGTGCGGACAGATGGTCAATTATATTATTCGCACACGGCTTTACTGGAACGGTAGTAATATCCTCTTTTCCCGGTGCAGGTCTGCAATGTGAGTCTTCAGAAAAAAAGGACCAACTCATTTTGAAGATGCTATCGTTTTTTAACATCGACAGAAAAGTGATGAATATTTTCCAAAGCGTGTGTGAAAATTTTGTAATTAGGATGACTGACAGGTGAAATCCAAAAAGGTAAAGAAAACTTAATCAAGTTTCGCTAAAAAAGAGCCCCAGAAAAATTAATATATCAAAGTTTTTGTCAGTTGAATTCAGCCAAATTTATATCGAAAATTCCCCGAAAGACGTTTTTAACTTTTTATTATTTTTTCCCGAAGAATCTACAGACTGTAAAACTGGCGTTGGGCCATCGCGCGAATGTAAACAAAACGGAAACAGTTTTCAGGAAAGAATGCTGATGTTTGACGGATAGCCTTATTTTATAAACTTTCTTTTTTAATAAGAAGCTGAATTTTGTATTTTGTAATGTACCGAATTTCTCAGTGAGATTTATTTAAGTCTCGGTCAATTTAGAATGCGTGACAAACTTTCCGTGACATGACCTTTCGCCCGATATTGGCGATAAAATGGACTCTTAACTCTCGTTAACAACGTTTCTAATTTACCAGGTCCCAAACTTCGGTTTTTTTACATTTATAGTAAGGGTAATAATGAGT
>JAHPZR010004828.1:0-16617 GCA_019787425.1 Platygyra sinensis
TCCCGCTTTCCCGCTCATTTTTTCCTGTCAATCCCGCTATCCCGCCGCTTTTTGCTTGGAAATCCCGATCCCGCACACTTTTCAGAGACGTTAACTAATTTAATAACCAACGAGAAAATTTAAATAAATAGATATCGCATAAACGATCACAAAGGGATTCAATGGGTAGCAGATAAGTAAGCACAAAGATTGTAATTTTCCTTTATGTAAAAACTTTTTTAACTAGAAAGGATGGCGGGGTGTCGGGTTACTACACGCATAGCTGCTGAAAGTGTTGGAAATGGAGGCAAGAGTCCGAGGTAGGTTGGGATTGATGTCAGTAGCCCTCTATGCAGGTGCATGATCCTTTGAGGCTGCATGCAGCGCGTCTTTGATTGCTTGTTTGTGGGCTCTTCTGCGCACACTATTTGAGCGGGGGGGGGGGGCCGTGATGAGTCCCAAAGAATGTCCTGCATGTGGAGTGGTATGACGAGATCTTTTAATTTCCTACGATTTCAAACCCAACCCAAGACTGTCCCCCCCAACGTCCGCCTAATATCCATTATACATAATAATAAACTTTCTTTTCAGTTTCCGCCACCTTATTTGAAATACTTTGCGTGTGGTTCTTGGCTGCTGTGTACGTATAACAAAAAAGGACCCCAGCTGGCTCTTATGATTGGTCTTATGGCAGATAAAGGCACGCGTGAATAAACCCTTACTGTGGGAGGTGTGATTCGTAAAAACAAAAAGACACGGGAAGACAGGGGTTTAGTCAGGGTACCGTATGTATGAAGACTGAAGGCGGGCCTGGGTAAGGGTCTGCCTGGTGCGCCTAGCTTAATCTTTATTGATTACTTTCGTAGTCCCAGAGCCCATACGCGGATACGTTTTGACCGAACGCTGACAGGATTACGCGGCTCGCCCTATTCTATTACTTGTAACCTGACACAGGCTATACGGCAATATAGGTTTTCCAAGTGTGTTGAATCTGTCTGGTCCTCAGTTCTAGTGATTTTATATAACCCAAAAGAAAGCCACTTTTGAGAGTGTTTCTGTAACCAGTGAAAGTATTTCAAATTATAGAAATGAAGCTTTTAGCTGTATTTAATAGTCTTCGTCAGTAATGACCGAACAGATGAAATTTAAAAACTACTACATTCGATTCTGGAATCCCTGGCCCTGTACAATATTCATAACTGACATAACCATTTTTTGAGCTATGTGGTATAACCTGAGTCAAACTTACGGATCCTCAAAACTTAGAACTTTCTAAAGCACTGAAGAAAAATTACAAGCGTTAAAAACCTACCTTTTCAATTTTCATAAAGCCACAGCCTCATCACACGAGGCCGCCATTTTCTGCCACGTAATAATCAGCGCAAATATCAGTCAGCGCGAGGAAGCGCGAGCAGAATTGTCGAGAGAGTTCTGGGTCCCAAACAAAATACGTTTCCGGTATCCCCGCAAGTTTTGGGAGCCGCTCAAGTTGATCTATTTTACTGTCGGGTGATCGGTTCAGAGATCTTGAGGTTGCACAAACCAGACGGCCAAGGAACCAAAGATGTCAGACACGCGGCCTCAAACGGTACTAGGGGTTTATTTCAACAATTCAACTACAGTTTCCGTATTTCGCATTCAATTCCAGACTAAAGGAAAGTTTCTTTTTGGCAGCTTACTTTTACCGACAGCCAAGTCGCCGATTTAGTTGAAGAAATGAGCTCATTTCTTGAGGCTCAATTAGCCCGGCTGGATGCTGTAAGTACTAAAAATATTTTAAACAACGGCGTCGTAAGTGAAATATTAGTTTTTGTATGCCTGTCTGCACAGTACTGAGAGAAAATGGTTTTCGTTCTCAGTGACCGGGTTGCGCCAGTTTGAAGTTCAGAGTTAGAATGACGGCGGCGTGTGACATGCCGCTCGCTCCGATCTCGTTTGTAAAAAAAATGCCCTTATAATCTAGCGACTTTTAGCCTTTTGTGAGTTAAAGTGTTAGAAAAAGTGCTTGTGTGAATGTTTGTTGGTTTATTTCAGATAATCAGTTTCCTAGATAGCCAAAGAAAGTTCCAGATATTTAGAAATTTTCCGACCGACATTTCGATGAATAACTGAAGTTCGGGAAAACGCACAGACCTAAAACTATTTTCGTTGCGTGACAGTGAAAACCCTGGTGCATTTTAAAATCTTAACATTTCGTGTATTTCGCAAACTAATACTTAAAATTTTGCACTGGTTTTCAGAATCAACCACAGATGAACTATGTTGCCAGATGGTAAGCACTGAGTTGAGTTTTTTTTTTTTTTTCGTGATAAAAACATCACACATCTGGTTCGCAGAGACTCACTGCATACTTTCTGTTCACTTTACAGGAACTTCATGGTCGTGATAGCGCTGGTTTTCATTGCAGAGCACTTAATGGAGCAGGGCGACAATGAAACCGGTAAATAAATCTTGAATTAGTTAGAAAATATTGAAGAAGCTAACCGTGAAGAAAAAGTAATCGAAATGGTCAGTCTAGGAAATCACAGCGACCGAAAAGAAAATTTGTTAAGTGGCAAGAACGTCTCTGGAACAACAACTTACTTGTTCTTACAGAACGGCTTTTTTTTTGCAGCTTCACAGTGACAGGAAACAGAAGTCAGTTGAAAGAAAACTAAAAAGACATGTTAGGAAAGTGTGGGGAAATGTGTAAACAATTTATCATGTAAAGGGTCAACTAAGTAATTTGTAAAGTGTAAATAAACAGTCAGTTTCAAATGACTTGAAAATGTCTCGCATTCATTCAAACTCGGCGCCTATTTCAGTATGCATCGAGGTATGCTGTATTGATCATGAACTTTTATTATATTTGGTGGCTTCTAAAGAAGCCGTTTTTAAAATCGCCGGTTCGAGTTCACTTTCACTGCATATTTCCGGTGAACCAGCTCTTCGTGAACTTCACTTGAACTTTCTCCACTGGACGGGATGCCGTTTTGCGCCCTTGTTCGTCAAGAAAGACAGGAGACTTGCCTAAAAATAACTTGATGCTAACAGGAGTATCCACGCGACAACCACCGTCTGTTACTGTTAAGCATTTCTTCAGATATGGTCCGAGGCCCGTTGCAGTCATTTCATCTTCATCCGCGAGATAAGGGGTAGTGCGAAGGTCCAACGGCAAACCAGGAAAAAGCGCTCGCATCACATCATGCCGCATGACAATGTTCTCGTTGCAGGCCAGGGTCACTTTCAAACCCTTCTCAAATAGAAGAGCAAGTCTTTCTCTGCATTCGTCGATGCGAACAGGATCAACTAGTCCTCTCTCGAAGGCGGCGATGAGGTCTTCTGGCAAGTGTTCGGACGGCTCCCTCGTGTTTTCAGTTGAAGAATAATTCTTCCACTGAACAAAATACTCTACGCTGCCTCCTTGATTTCGTTTGGAGACCATGCGCTCAACTTCATAAACACCCATAACTACGGGCTTTAGCTTGGGTCGGTACTTATAACTGAGGCCACGATGATAAACGTCATCAAATAATGATGCGTAAAAGCCGGGCTGGTGTCTCGCACGCTTTGACATGTTATTCGAACGGGGTTTGAATACTCGGATCTGGGTCTTTTGCTTTTATATGTTTTAATCAATTAAGTCGGATCCAATTTTGAATAATTATCTCAAACAAACAATAGACAACAATGTTCACTCAGGCGTAAGACGCGTCGCTTGCTTTTGCCTTTTTGTTCGGCACAGGATTTCAAACAGAACTGCCCTTTCTTTATATTTTCCAGACATTTTCACGAATAGAAAAGACCTGTGTTGTCTTTTAAAAATCTTTGATCAATGTACAGACTACCTAAACCGATCGAGTGGCGAGTGCACGCGCTTTCCATTTGGTAACGCTTTAAAAGAAGAATTTTTTTTTTTTTTTTTCTGGGAAAATTTTTAGCTCCCGCGCTCAGACTATTCCGAGTGTGACATTTCAATAAAAAGAAAAGGAGAGAGTGTCGCTGCACACGACTTTGTTGACAAAAGTCTTTGTTAAAAGCGCAGGCCGCCTTTACCTTTGTGCCTTTTGTTAACTTTATTACATCTTGGGATTTACTTCACTCATCAGACCGTTTGATTGACAGCCGCCGATTCATTGCCGAGAACAGTCGGAATTCCGACAGCTAAACTGTGCAATTATTATTCCGCGCTGGGCACTGCAAGTACATGTCGCGAAAGACAATAGCATTCTGGGCGATGTGAAAGCTGTAGCCAAAGAATATGGTCCAGAATATGAAAGAGGTGCTAGCATACAGCTGTAGTAATATTTTTCCTTAAAGATCAGCAATGAAATTGGCTCTTATAGACTCCTATCAGAAATTCCAACAGCCAGAAATTAAATATATTCCTTGGGGAGTGTACTGCATGCTACTCGGGGTCTCCACAGTGCACCACCTTAACTCAATAACGTAACATTGACTGTGTGATTGATTGTATTCCGAAATATCCAACTCATTTTAATAAAAATGAGAGAATGTCACAGTATTCTCTGTTTTCTGTTTAGTCCTCCTGTTTAAAAATACATCTTATTGCAATATCAACAAGGCCAGCATGAATTAAAAGAGAAAAAAAGTGAAATAGGAATTAAGTAAGACTGATCAGCGTTTGCATGGGTAATGGCAAGCATGGGAAGTCCTGGAATTATAGGTCTTCTTTTTCCAGGCCTGGCAAGTCATGGAATTTTTAAAGCTCTATGGGTAACACAGTGAATACCGAGTGGAACGTAAAAACAGAGAATAGGTAACTGCCTCTCCAACCAGCCTAACCTACGCGGTCAATGTTAGCTAGTGTTCGCGTCCCACAGATTGTATTAACTGAAATCCTGTTTTTACTCCAAAATGACAGCGCAAAGCCACTTAACTTCATTAAAACAGCACTCCTTTGTTTGCCAACAAATTTCAATCATTCTTGCTATTGTACGGCTAACAAAATATCTTTTTATTTACGCACGCCTTTTGGCCTACCGGTGTATGTACGCGGTCGCCAGCAAACGTAACACAGCCGTGGCAATGTATCCCAGAATGCATTGTAAAACCCACCAGCCGGAAAATTCATTTTCTTTTTCCTAGCCAGGAAACTTCATTTTAAAGTTTTTACCCAGCAAGTTTCGTGTGAAGTAAAATTCTCAGTAAGGGTTTCGCTGTTTTGGTTAGGTTCCAAGCCAGCTGAATTTGAGACTGTGGAGCGGATAATTTGAGGAGCGGCTCCGCTGAGTACTCCTGATTATATGGCAAGATAGGTGAATCCGAACGTTCTGATTGGTTCTCTCTTGGTCGGGATCTCGTCATACGGATTGTTTCCATGGAAACGGTCATAAGCTCTGTATTTTTTCTGTTTCCGAAAGCCGGCGAATTCAAAGTTAGCAGCGAAAACTAGGAAAACAAAACGTGTAAATACTCTCATTCTTTGCAGAGAAACTACCTAAAAGATTGATACTTTACAGAGCTTACGATAAGAACGAGGAACGAATTTTCACGAAGCGAATTTTATTATCCTGAAGATCTGGAAACGTCTAATGTAGAGACTGAATCTGGCATCGGCCAAAGTCAGGAAGCCATTGACTATTTTATAAAGAAGCAAAATGGGCAAACACAAATAAGCAGATGGCTACTGATCTGAAAACTCTTCTCCACTAATTGTAAGGTAACGGTATGACAAATGAGAGAGTTAAAACCCTACCTGCGAAGTAGCTTGACCACTTCTTGTCCACTGAAATATTCTTTATGAACACATGCAGGAAACACGGACAAGAGTACAAGCCTCAACAATTTCCAATTTTCAGCGCAGAATTGTCCAGAATGAAAAGAAGCGTCAAACTGTTACTGAGGGTGTTAAAGGGTATTTCGTTACTCGTGATCGGCCCTTTTTTTCCTCGTGAAATGTGAAATGGCTAATTTTTAAACCACGCAGCCGTGCGCTGGGCGGTTTCTTGCTCTGCCTTCGGTTTATTTATTTATTTCTTTAACCGTGCAGCCGTAGGCAGGCGGTCCTAGATCTATCCGTTGTTTGTTAACCGCGCAGCCGTAGGCGGGACGGTTCTAGATCTACCCGTTTTTTTTTTTTTTTTTTTTTTTTCCTTTTGTCGGTTACCAGACGCAGACCTCCCCTCGGGCGAGTTCTGATCGGGACTTAAAATCACTCAACTTGCACTATTTTGCTTTGTGACAAATAATAGCGATCGTGCAAAGCCGTGGATAATGTAATTCTTGAATTATGTGACACGTATGACTACTTTACTAGCCTTTTACTCATAGAAAAAACAATTAAATTAAGAAAGAAAGTTGTTGTTAACAGCGTTGTTATCGTATCGTTTAATAATTCTCAGACGTACATACTCCCAAAGAACTTGAAGTTTCAGATTAAAAACCTTCCTTCATTTGGAGATTGCACAGTCGCTCGTCATGGTGCAATCAGAGATTTTAAAACGACTTCAAAGAGGCTTTACAGTTCGTTTGTAGTTTTTGTTGTCAGTTGTTGCACTGCAGATTGATCAGTTGATTGTGTGTCTATATATAGTTATCAGTGAATCGACAAGGACTACTTGCAGACAAGAAACGTGAAGGTAGATGTTCTGTTGTCTTTTTCTAAAACGCTTGTACAGAGAGAATTTGTTAGACACTAAATCGGAATGTCGCCGATAAAACGCTCTTTGCATGAGTGTCTTTACCATGCAGTGGTGGAATGCTTTTCGCCGTGAATTTTTTATTGATCGCAAGTGTTGCGAGGTCGATGTTTTTAGTGGCAGATAGTTTGTAGTCTAATCAGAACACAGGGATGTCGGAAACAACAATAAGGCTATTTAATCCACACGAAGACTTCACAACAAGCACACGCTAGGCTTGTAACTACACTTGAACTTCCGTCACTCTTGTATAAACACACGGCCTCTGCCTAGATATCCACGTAACCTCTCTGTTACACTTAAACAGACACGAACACGACCTCTGTCGATACTTCACAAAGCCTCCAAGCTTTACACGCGATCTTCGTCACACTTCAGTAAACACTACTGACTCACGAGATTATTCTCTCAAAACTCCTGGAAAAAAAAAAAAAAAAAAAAAAAATCTCAAACACTCCTGTGGTAAAACCATTTAAAAAATAGACCGGTTCACTTATATACTTTACAGCATCACGTTCTGGAACTTTCCGGCTCGACTAAACAAAGTAACATTACAATATAAGCTATTTACAGCAACAGACAAAAACAACTAAAAATACACTGTGATGCGACACTAATTAAATATGCTAGAATTTTTCGTAGCAGCAAGATAGTCAATATTCAATGCTACTGGAATCACAGTTCTCTTGGGAAAATTACCTTCTGCATTAATCTGAAAGCTTACTTAAATTGTTTCAACGATTAATAGGTACTGAACTGACTCTATAAGGCGTTTTCCTCTCTAAACTTTGAGATCACTTTGAGTGACATCTATAGTCACTGCTTAACAGATTAACAACTATGGAGATTGGGGAATTCACACCACATCGTGACACTTTCTCGACAGTAGATAAAGTATACATGTAACCAACCACAAGTGAATGTCAAGACAGTACAATATGAACACATTATGGACATCTCAATCAGCAGAGAAACATTGCTTGTACACCCCAAGCGTAAAAGTCACCTAGACAATTTTAGTCAAACAATTGCTGGACCAGTTTACTTCAATACATTAGAGAGGAAATTCTATTTTCTGTTGTATTTTCGTTTTGCGTGCAAAACAGAAGATTTTGTAATCTGGAATTTTTGTTTCTGTTCACTTTAGAAGGGAATATTCAATCCGCTAAAAAGGTATTACGTCTGGTGTCAGCCGTGGAATACGCTGACGGTGATAAATACGATCGTGCTACTTCGCCAGAAGCAATGGTGGAATTTTATGGGGAAAAAAAGTTAAAACCTAGCCTTAGCGCTCGTCAAAAACCTTTTCAACATATGTAAATTTATATTCGTTTGAAAGGTCAAGGTATTTTTTCCTTAGACAGAAACAAAAGTATCCGATTACAAGTCACGCTAGACCCGCGCCAAGCAAAGAATGTAATCAGATACACCTTTCAGCATATATATGCTGAAAGGCAGCCATAGTCATGTTTTCGCGAAATGAAATTCGGTCGTGATGTAACAGAAGATGACGGCGGTAACTGTGTCACGTTTCATGAGCTGAACGTTCGCATAGGGATTAAAAATAAATAAAATTTCTTACAACCCAGGCACTGAGCCAACTTTGAATCACGCAATCAGTGTTGTTTCCAATCTTTTAAGGTAAAGTCTTGTTTCCATATCTCAAAACGCCCTCTCCGTATTCACATACACTCACATGAAATTTCTCAGTTTCTTGGCACAGAGACTTTGTTTCTGCTCAACAAATGTTGCCAAAGTACAAGTCTCTTAAATTTGAAGGAAAAAAAAATCGATGCGACGAGGAAAATTTGCACCCGGCGTGCCAGATCGACAGTCTTCTACCCTAACCACTAGACCACCAAGGATTCGCTGCCAGTGAACGATTTGATTTAAGTACTTTATCGAAAACCCGAGCTCTTTAAAGAAGCTATCCATTAACCCTATCCCTAATCAGGCCTATAATCAGTATTTACTTTGTGTACGCATCACAATTATCTAAAAGCGGTTTGAGATAAGGAAACAAGTCATAGCCAGCTTTTAAATTGTTTCTGGGTAATGTTTTCTCGCAAAACGTTGTTCCTAAATATTACGTAATGTTTTTGTGAGCGCAAAAAAGTTAAAAAAGCACGGTTATAAGTTTTTTTACCAGACGCAGACCTCCGCTCGGCCAAGTTCTGATCGGGAGTTTAAATCACTCAACTTGCACTGTTCACTTACGCTACGTGACAAATAAGAGCGATCGTGTGTGACTATATAACTAGCCTTTTACTCATGGAAATTGAAAACAAAAACAGTTAAATTAAGAAAGAAAGTTGTAGTTGCTAATAGCGTTGTTATTGTATCGTCAAGAGAAAATGATATCTCATACGTAATCCCAAAGAAAGTTCCAGATTAAGACCATTACGTCATCGGAATTGTTGTTGTCAGTTGTTCTACTGCAGATTGATCAGTTGATTATGTGTTTATAGTTCTCAGTGAATCGACAAGGACTGCTTGCAGACAAGAAAGATGAAGGTAGATGTTCTGTTGTTTGTTTTTTTTTTTTTTTTTTTTCGGAAACGCGTTAACAAAGAAAATTTGTCGAACACTAGATCGGAATGTCGCCGATACAACGCTATTTGAGTGTCTTTACCTTGTTGTGGTGGAATGCTTTTCGCCGTGATTTTTTTATTGATCTCAATATATTCAACAAGTACTAGTCATTCAAAGTTTAAATGTTTGGCAAGTGGAAAAACGCTTGGTGGGAGAAGCAAAATTCTCGGGGGGATACTTTTGAAAGACTATTTTGCTAGCCCTTTGCTCATGAAAAAAACATTGAAATTTAATCGCCACTTTTAAGAAAGAAAACTGTTGTTAATAGCGTTATTGTGTGTGCGATGCTATTCACATTAGTTTGCAGCAAAACGTTGTCTTCCAAGCCACTTGATTGAAAGGAATTTTAGTGAGATGACGGGGCACTAATTCCTGTAGATTGGAAGGTTGAGTGCTTGTAGTTGGCTTCCGCGAGTGGATTTTCAGCCTTCTACTTCGATTCGCTTTTGTGTACCATTGCATGATCGGTTTTTGGATACTTTTTTTTTTATTATTTTGCCAACTTTCAGTTGCCAAGGTAGGTTTTCTACTTTATAGCTCGTTTCGAGATGCTTGCGTTGTCTACATGTAACATTTTTATCGACTTAAGGTAATTCCCTTGAAATTGTTCTACTATCAAACTTTTTTTGAAACTTGGCGTAATGAACATTCATGGTATGAACATAATAAAAATGCAATAAAAAAATGGGGTC
Source organism: Platygyra sinensis (assembly GCA_019787425.1). NCBI lineage: Eukaryota > Metazoa > Cnidaria > Anthozoa > Scleractinia > Merulinidae > Platygyra > Platygyra sinensis. The sequence goes on from JAHPZR010004828.1 coordinate 9,905, forward strand.
ACCGTGCTTGTTTACGCGTCAGCAGGCTCTAAAAATGGGGTATTTTTACTGGTTGCGTGTTAAAAGTTCGAATCACCTTCATGCAGAATTAAATCTTGGTTACTTGAAAAGCACAAAGTTTTGTCTTGAAAGTAAAGCTTCATTTATTGGCATAAGCAGTATTGTTTCATTTAAGCCGCTTTTGATTGCCTGGTTGCGGGAATATGGCACTTTTTCGGACAGTTCCGTGGTTAACTTGAAGTCCTCGCCTTGGCCAAAATACACCCAGTTGGGAACTATTTTCCAAAAAAAAATCATGTTCTACTATCAAACTTTTTTTCCTCCTCAAATATGTTCTTCATTAGACTGTTCTTAGCAAATACCTGGAAAAAAAATCGGGGGTCACCGTGCTCGTTTAAGAGAAAAGGAGAATTTATTCCGTTATCGAGCTTAGTTTGAGGGAAATCTCTCACGTTTTGCACGTGCACGCGCTCATGTGCGCGCGCTGATGACGCGAAAATCGTGCGCAGTAGGGATGCGCAATGCAATACTAAGGAATTACCTTAAGCCCTGGTCAAACGGCTCATGATAGTCGATGATAGTCGATGATAGTTGAGCGCGCGCTTCCGTTTGACCACCAACTATCATGCACTATCATTGACTATCATCAACTATCATTCAGTTTGAGCTTGTTCAAATTCTTCATGATAGTCGATGATAGTTTTTCTCGTTTGACCACGCGTATGATAGTTCATGATAGTTTTTCGGTCAGCTGTTTTGGTAATCACTGGCCCGATAGCGGTCAGAAAACATGCTGCCGCCCTCTTTCGTCGCGAAAAATTCGTACTTTTACAAGTTTGTCTTACGGCAGACCATTTAGTATTCACATTTTTACGCGGAAAGAGCTCGGAACTCGCTGCTCTCGTGACTTTGCTTGCGCGACTGCCGGTGAACTATCGTCAACTATCACGAACTTTTTTCGCCGTTTGACCATGTGAATGATAGTTGATGATAGTTAGGGGAGAATCAACTATCATCGACTATCACGCGCCGTTTGACCAGGGCTTTAAGGAGGCTCGAAAGGGTTTTTAGCTGCACGCGCGCGCGCAATCTACACACGCCATAACTAAGATGCACGCGTCAGCTGAATAGCACACCGGAAGTTAATGCTGCGAAAAATCGCGCGAACCGGAAATAAAATCTGCGGAAAACATTTGTTTTTAGCTCGAAAGTTCGCTCGGTGACCCATCTTGATTTTTTGCATACACGCACCATTCGCGATGGCACTTCAGATATAAAAGTTTCGGGGAAAATTATCTAGTGGAATTTTCTGTAAACCATAAAACGCGTTTTCTTTAAATATATTTAATTCGACTAGATAAAATTTTTCCATACTGTCTGAAAAGTTAAAGAATTTAGGGAACTTTCCAACAAAGAGATAAAAATGGTAGGTCACCGAATTAGTTTCTCAGATAATTTACAAAAACTGAAATTTAGAGGACGCTTTTGTGGACCTCGTGCGTTGCCATGGTAACTGATATGACGTCACAAGTACCCTTAAAGTATAGCCCAACAATAGAGTTGCAAGGAGACATATAGTTTGCCCACACCATTAAACATCCTTCTTTGTAATCTTCCATCGTTTCACAAGCAATATAGCAACGAAAAACCCTTTCAAGCCTCCTTAAAGTGACTGAAACTGATATGTAGGCGGCACAAACTTCTAACTGAGACATCTGTTAGGGATACTCAGAAACTCTCAGAAATTGAAAAGACTGTATTGTGCCCACTGTATTCCACTTGCATTGTAAGAAATACACTTCAACAGTTTTTACAGTCTACCAATAAGCGTTGCCTTTTTCTAGATTAAAAGTTATGCGAATCTTGGTTCAATGAGGATATGCTTTGATACTCATTTCGTGCCGGAATGTAAAGGATGCCTTATCGCGGCTATAAAGGAAAAGGATCCGTTCTGAAATGCTCGTATGAAAATTTGCCGAAGACTACTAGATCGGACTGTCGCCTATAAAACGCTCTTTGAGTATCTTTATCGTGTAGTGGTGGGATGCTTTTCGCCTTGAAGTTTTTATTGAACGCAAGATATTTACAGCCAAACCGGATGTTCTTTTGATGAGAACTTTGCAAACTTCCGCCGCAACATTGGTATTTTGATTGACAGTCTGAGTCAAGCAAGTTGCAACCTGCGCAAGCAAGCTGCTATCGCTTTCATGCCGTTTTCAAAAATCATTTGAAAAGAAGTTTGCGACTCGAAATTCTTACTGTGGCTTATGATGGCTAACATACATTATACATTATAATCGTATCATAAGGCTTAAAAAGGGAGAAAATAACTGCCCTGTCGACGTCTGTTCAGTTCAAAACAGGCACAAATCGCAGAAAAAGTTGGACTATCGCCTCAAACGGTATCTAACATTGACAACCGTAAACTCGATGTGTATTTACGGACATATGAACGCAACTGTTGCAGTCCTGTCGTCGGTTTTCATATAACTTTACAGCGCAAGCAGGTAACTTATGGTTCCTTTAAATTTCGATAGCCAACGTTCAATTAGCAACAATAGTGACTGCCATAACATTTCAAAACAACGGAAGCAAACGGTCCAGATTATTTCACGCGATCGAGAATATCTTGGTAGGTGTCATGCAGTGCTTATCCACGTTAGGCACGTTAAAACTCCTTCGCAAACCTGCCTTCAAAAATACTGGAGTAATACTTAAATTGTTTTGAAAATCTCAGCGAGTTCCTACCATCAAGTACCAAATGAACTGAGCAACTTGGTCGCGCTGGTTCCAACTTGCTCGACTCAAACTGTCAACCAAAATACCCATGTTCCGACGGAAGTTTGCAAAGTTCCTAACAAAAGAACATCCAGTTTGACTGTAATAAGTCATTCAAAGTTTAAATGTTTGGCAAGTTAAGAAACGTTCAGTCACAGATGCAAAATTGATGGGGGGATAACTTAACTTAATAACATAACCTAATATATGTGACTTGTGTGACTACTTTGCTAATGACAGCCCTTAACTCATGGAAAAAAAAAAACCTAATCGTGACTTTTAAGAAAGAAAGCTGTTGTTAATAGATAGCGTTATTGTGTAAGCGAAGCGAATTTCAAGGTAAAATACTTGCAACAACACATTGAATATCAAAACAAATATTGTAGAGGGCATAGTTCAAAATTAGGATAGTACTCCAAATGACTAAAATATCATTTTCCAATTAAAATTTTTCAGATTACTCCGATTGTGATTAAACAAGTGTTTTTGTGTATTAAAATGATTTTAAACCCTTGTAAAATTAGGACCGGGATCTTGGCGGGATCCCGACGCGATCTCCTGCAGGGATCCCGGCGAGATTTTGGCCGCCGGGATTTTTCTTCCCGGCAAGATTCTCGGCGAGAAGCGAAATTCCCGGCGGCCAAAATCTCGCCGGGGTCGTGCGGCGAATCTCGCCAAGATTCTTGCCGGAAAGCAAAAATCCCGGCGGCCAAAATCTCGCCAGGATCCTGCCGCGAATCTCGCCAAGAAGCAAAAATCCCGGCGGCCAAAATCTCGGCGCGATCCTGCCGCGAAGCTCGCCAAGATTCTCGCCGGGAAGTAATAATCCTGGAGGCCAAAATCTCGCTGGAATCCTACCACGAATCTCGCCAAGATTCTCGCCGAGAAGCAAATTCATGGTGGCAAAAATCTCGGCGCGATCTTGCCGGGAATCTCGCCAAGATTGGCAGCGGGAAGCAAGATTCTTGGTGAGATTCACTGCGGGAGTCTCGGCAAAATTTTAGACATGCTGCCACGAATTTCTTTTGGATCGAGCCCAATGTTAACGTCCTTAAGATTAGTTAAAATACAGACAAATATAAGCTAAACCGAAGATTAATTAAATAAACGCGTACACATAGCCGTGCAGCGGTTAATTTAATACTACTTTAATAAATATGTTTTAAAAATGTCAGTGACATCGACAAATGGTGGCAACGATTTAAGGTCAAGAAATTCTGGTAAAATTCAGTGTACCAAGTTTAAAGTTTAAAAACAGCTGGATAGCGAGAAAAACAAACTGATTAACGACTTCTTTCAAAACAACACGATTTAATTTAATTAGCCAACAGAAAATTTAGCCACAGTTGTTTGGTTCGCAAAAAGATAGAACACATAAGCTCGTGTATACAAATTGACATAAGACACTTAACGCGGAAAGAAATGCGAATGTGAATATTCTTGTATTCAACACTTTTTGACAATCTGCATGTAATAATTTTTTTAGTTAAAGAATCATTACTGGATTAACAACGAAAGAGAAACTGACCTTTTAATCAAGGGAAGATAACACATGATCTACCAAACTTAACCAATTGAAGTCGTGAAGATGCAAAATACCGTCCTTAGTTTTCATCAATGACATTTCACAAGCTTCGTCAAGTCAAAAGGTAGGCCGATATTTATCGCCTACAAAGCGGTAGCAAGAACAACTTCACTCCAGAGTGAATGGCTTTCATTTAAAAAAAAAAAAAAAAATTATCTTCATCCGATCGAAGTTCGGATCTTGGAGTCTGTTAAAATTGTTCAGCATATATGCACACAGTTCCATGGAGGCTAGCTTGAAGAAGTCTTTGTGAAATTCCTCGCACAACAAACAACTGAACAATTCCACGGTTTGGCGCTCACAGAGCTGACACGCAGTTTAAAACAACTTCCACAAAATACTTTTTCCCTGCAGAAAGGTCCTTGTTGAAGCTTCGAAGTAAACAAACCAGAGAAACAAACAATTTTTCAGCACTTTTCTGAGGTGGATTTTTTAGCAGCACTCGGAGAAGTACTCAAATTTTCCCAAATGTTTTCTCTCCAACTCGCAAAGGCATGTATTTTTTTTGTCCCACGTGATTTTAGTCAGCCAATCGTATTGCCGGGTTAACGACCTTGGCGGGAAGATCCCCACGGCAAGTTTGTTATTTGTGCGACCTGGGGGAAGATCTTTACCAAAGAGATTTGCCGAATGCTGTCACAAAGAAAATTTTTAAGACCTTTCAAAGCCAAGTGAGTGTTGATATTACAGACAATTTTCGGAGTTTGCTATCGGAAGATAATCGCTGAGTGATTGTCACTGGAATCAAATAGTGTTGACGAGGTTACGTGCAGTAATGTAATGAGGTCGACAAGGTTCAATTCATATCCCTCAGGTTCGTTTTTTCAGCATATTGTTTTCTTTACAAGATCTTATCAACTTCAGTAAAAACAGAGACAGCTTACAACATCTCACTCAAAACCCTACTGTGACAATCAAAACAAAAAGCTGTGGCAATATTATCTGACAATTTCCAGTTCAAATGCATAGCTTTGAAAGATTACTCTGTCTTACTCCAACCAACCCTACTCTAGCCTCCGGTTCAGACGGATTTACCCGTAAATAATCGTCTGCGAATTAGGTCCTGGACGCACTGGGCAGTTTGGAAAAAAAAATTAGGAAAAATTGTCACCAGTTTGATGAGACAAGTGCGCCTGGTGATTTTCAGATTTACCAAATTTTGTCAAGGCTCACTACCAAACTTCAAAGACGCCGTCGCCCTGCCTCGGAGCAGGAAAAATTTTTGTCAGGCGTCAAATCTGACAAATTTGTTGCCCCCGCAGGGTTTTTGGCCCCAGAGGGCCAAAAACCCGAGGAGGCACCTTAGGACTCCCCGCGTAATAGAGAGAGAAGAAGAGAGAATGTAGGTATTTCCGGTATATAGCCGCAAAAAATCTCCATTTGATCGCTTGCACGCCCGCAAGGTATCGACGTTTTTCCCGCAAACGCTCATGGGAGGCCAGCAAAGGGACACGGGCGCGAGGACTTGCGGGATCGGTGTCTGTGCCACGAGCTTTGTCCTTGCTTTAGATCTCGAGTTCAAGCGTCCCTGAAAAGCGTTTGTATTTGCCGGCCTCCATTACTATTTCAGCGCGATCAAATAAGTTCGCTTCGAAATGGCCGAGATTATGATCTAAAACAAATTGAAAACGCTTTCAGAGATCCTGAAGATGGATTTTGGGGGAAAAACAGCTCAGAGAGTCCTGAAGTATACTAGATCGAAATTCGAGGCCAGTGTGGTTCATTTGCGACTAAATAGCTAAATCAGTACAGTGCCTTCCGATCGTCAGAATTACCCAAGGATAACAATAAGGTGACAGGCCTGCGCGACTCCCATTCACGTGTAGTAGCCGCTTACGAAGTTTTGCCCCTTTTGTATGGAACGATCGGAGGATCTTTGAATATTTCGCTAAGCACTAATCCTGTGTTTTCAGGGAGATATTTCGTCAGAGTAAAGCCGTTAGAGGTCATATTTCTGTGTGGCTTCCGCTGCTATCCGCTTGTAATTTGCAGAGTTTGACACCTCTGTTTTTTGCCAGTTTTTTTCTCTTGATATTGCAAGATATGTTTTAGGTTCTCTCAAATGTTAGCTCTGGAGGAATAAAGTTTGAAATATTCCTTTGGCATCTCTTTTATTTGGATGGCTTATTTTCAGAGAGTAATCTTACGGCAGGGATCCAAATGTAAATGTTTTGCGACGTTTTCATTGAGGACAAAAAGCTTGACTCTAAGGGCGCGTTCGTTTGGGATATTCCGGAATACGAATATATTCCGGAATCGGAATAGAAATCCAGGTATTCCGGAATGAGAATAGCTCCCAAACAAACGCTTACTTGCATTATTCCAGTTATTCTTATTCCAGATTGATCCC
>JAHPZR010004830.1:0-5000 GCA_019787425.1 Platygyra sinensis
ACATCGTGTGTCGCCATGTTCTCTATAGTTGTGGAGAGTTGGGGGTTGGGGGATGAAAAGAATTGGAGTGGAATAGGGTGTTTGGGGTTAGCTTAAAGGCGTACCATGAAGGTAGAAACTGTGTCTACAGTCAAACAAAGTAGAACCAGCGTTTGTGGTGCTGGGAAGAGACGGAGGCGTACATAGCTGACGCGGGGGTTTCAATAGGTTAGATTGTGGCACACACGCGGGCCGTGCCGATGCAGCTAATGTGATGCGTGTGTGTGCTGGTGGCTGTCATAATACACGCCCAATGAATAAAGCTGTGCTTGTTAGGGTGACTTGAATGGAGTACGCACATAATATGTGTTAGCGCATGATCCTAGTCACACAGATGTGTCTTTTATAACAGCTGCGCCGTCAGATATCATGAGACATTGCTTGGCTGTGCTGCAAGCTACCGTGTTTGAGGACAGTTGTTCTCGTAAAGGACCTATGACAGGAGTGGTGACACACGTATTTGTAGAGACGATGAATTATCATTGGCGAGCAGATCACATAGACGCTACAAGGACTCCGATCTACAGTGTAATTCTGTCCGTGCTGACCGGACATCTTAACGCGCTCATAGTGATTGTCTGTGCTTTGCGAGGTGCACCACGCAAGACAAATACATGTACATAAATTCATCACAACTAGGTGTGCAGTATGACCAAGATATATGAAGAATATAGAATAATATCAGTTTTTGGAGGGGAGTTGGGGTGACATGGTATTGAGGGACAGGGGTGTGTGTGCAGGGTACACATAGTGCGTGAAATGGAGGTGGTGGGGTGACTGACTACACGAGGCGGAGGACCGTACGAGGGGGATACGCGACGAAACTAATGTGAAAAATCGGTGTGAGTAGAGGGATCATAGGAATACAACAGAAGAGTAGGAAGGACGAGATTATAGATATAGGAACGAACTAAAGAATGAGTGTCAATCGAATACCAAGTGCAGAGGAGGGTGCGGTACTCACTGTAGAGTATGTAAGGGGGAACGCTAGAGGTGGAGCGGTAACAATACACTAGTAGTGTAGTGAACAATCACCAATGGAGCACGAGTGAAGATCGGAGACGATCGAGGAGACACAGAAGGAGGAGTCAATAAGTTTGATAAGTGGGGCGCGCCGGGGACTAGGCAGGAGAAAGTGATACGAAGGACATGGACAGCAGGACAAAGAATGCAGGTATAGTGTGAGGGTAGGTGGGTGTAGGGAGATGGTGTAAGTGGTGTAGGGGTAGGTGGTTGAGGGTAGTCTGGTGGGTGAGTGGGGCATAGTTGCGGTAAAAGGGAGAGTGGACATAGTGAGATATCACTAGGTTGGTGGTTAGAGGTGTCGAGGGTAAGTAGTTATCTATGGTTAGTTTTAGGGACGGATACAGGGGGAAGTGACAGTCATAGGGGGGAGGGAGTGATGGGCGGAGGGTGGTAATGATGGTAAGTAGGTACCGTGGTGAGTTGTACAGGGGACATGAGATGTACGTGGACGTGCGGGGTAGACATAAGGGGGCAGAGAAGTACCGGGGTGCGAGGTGACAGTGTATGCGCGGACGGGTGACCATGTGACGAGATAATCACAGAGCGACAGGTGGGCGACAACTATGCCATGTTTACACTGGTTGTACACGGTGATGATATATCATACAAGCGAGTATGGTCATATGGTTGGCAGTGGTGAGACGGGCAGAAACACATGGTAGAAGGACAGGGGCGGAGCAGGTACATATATAGTGTAAGGGTATACAACTGTTACATAGTACGGGACGAGGTTGCGTGCGGTGGCAGGAAGTATACAGGGGCACGAGGGGGTGACATGGCGGCACAGGTTGAATTATAAGGTGACACAACTATGATGACTAAGGGGGCCTATATATGTGTGTATGGGTGCACAGGGTGCGCAGTGGGCCTGGTGCCGGGTGAATGGTGGGGGGGCACACTACCACGGAGTGATGTGTGGACAATGTGACACAAGCGGAATGGTGGCGGATCGATGAGGTTCATACAGGGATGGGAGGGAAGGGGCAGGCGGATCCATTAGTCAATAGTTTTACATGGTGGCAGAGAGGGACAAATGGTGTTATGGGAGTGAACAGATGTGACGGGTTACGGAGTGCGGGCTGGCAAGGAGTACAGGGCAGAGGAGAAGGGACAGAGTATACACTAGAGAAGATATAGTGTAGGGGTGGTGGAATAGAGGTGGTGTAATGTGCAAGAGGGTTATGGTGTGCGAGGGTTGTCGAGTGTTAAGGGACAATATGGATACAGAGGTGTGTGCGTTGGTGTAATGGAAGGAGATGCAGGATGGTGCGTGGGTAAACAGAGTGTGGGTGGGAGTTGGATACATGGACACAGTAGAGCGAGGAGACAGATGCGTGAGTGTGTGTGTGATATCTACGTGGCGGGGCACAGAAAGTAACCTGAAGGAGAAAGAATGTGGGAAGAGATGAAAGATATATAACATGATAGTAGAACTACATTTAGACAACTGGTCATAGGTAGGGAGAGTAGTGTGAGGGGGAAGGGAGGAAGAGCACTTACAGCAGATCGGAGGATAAGAAGAGGTAGCGACAGGTAGATAGCGTGAATTACAGGGTGGTGGAGGTGGGGTAGAAGAGAAACAGATAGTAGATTAGAAGAGCGTGGTGAGAGAAGGGGGGAAAGAGGGGTAGCACAAGGAGGGAGGGACGGGGGGCTGTGGGCCAGGGGGGACTGACGGTAGACGCGGGTGAATCTGTTTGTGGAAAGAGGGTGAACGATCGCTCGGGCGGAAGGGGGGAGGAAAGGACAAAAGCTACGGGGGGAGGAGAACGAGAGAGAGGAGGCAGAAGTACGGAAAACATGGAGAGAGAGGAACAATGGATAGGGCACGGACATAAAACCAAACGGATGGGGGTGGGGAGGAGTCAAAGGGGTAGAAGTCCAAAAACAGAAGACTACAACGAAGGGTTAAGTATCTTCGTGCAGAGTTGTTTAGGTAAAAACCGAGACGAGGGAACTACATCGTGAAAATCATCATGGCATGAAATAACTGCATACAGTTTGCAGGTCGTTTGGCTTAACAGCGGCAAAAACCTTGCAACTCCACCTGCGCGACAAAAAACGCTGTCTGCATGTTGGATCCTTGGTTTTCCTAACTATCCACGTTGCGAATGTAATTCAGACTCATACCAAGTCGCTTAGGGAGAATGTCTAGGTAAGTGATGTCCACGGCAGTCGGAAACTGCCAGTCGATAACCTGTGTATACTTTGGTATTGTGTGGCGCGGCAATTGGCGCTATTGTGACGTGATTCCCCAAGAAGAGCACAAGGCCTGTACGTTCCACCTTTAAGCTTTTTTTGTTATATTTTCTCCCAACTTGTACAGATACACGGTGATGTTCGGGTGAAAGATCTATCGTTAAGCAATAAACGGTAAGGGCTTAGGTCCCACTGTAACACCCAGGAAGTTCGGAGAAACACAGCTCGGCCGCAGCCCCTGGCGAACAGGTTCAAACGCCCTGCTGTTATCGACCTACTAGCTACTGCATTTAATTAAATCTCTCCAGTGTCTTCCACCTCTACCTCCAAGTAACGAGGAGGTACGGTTGAAATTAAGGCGCGGAAGCTCTTTTACGTTGGGAAATGGGGGCCGCGACGTAAGGGAGTAGAAATGCTTATAGTCATTGAGGGACGATTAAATATTTACAAAACCAAGATACAGCTCCAGGGTATATGAAACACTAGTTACTGCGCAGGACCAGATGCCATTTTACTTAGTAAGGTAGGTTAAGGTAGGTAAGTAAATAGTAATAGCAAAGTCAGGCAAGCAAGCGATGCGAATGAGTGAGTGCGTGAGTGAGTGAGTGGGTGGGTGAGTGACCGTGATAGTGAGTGACGTGAAGTGACGTAGAGTGATTGAGAAAGTAAGTAAAGCACGTGAGCAACGTTAGCGAGTAAGTCAAAAGAGGCGATCAAGTTAGTTACGAAGTATATAAGCACGCAAGTAAAAGCAAAGGGTCAGGTCGCACTAGGGGAAAAAAAAACTGTTTTTGTTGGACAAACAATTCAGGTCATACTATCCTGACTCCTGGTAAAACTTTATTTGGTATGTTTTAGTGGTCGCATGCAATTGGCATTCCTGTCATACACGCATGAAACTTTACCCGCTCCCTTTAGAAGTGTTGTCACGATATCGCGCCTATGTAATTAGACAGTGTAGCGTATGATCTTGGAGCCACGGGATGCGGCTTTCGCTTTTGTTGGTGTTTATTGCCCTTTTAACACATACGGGGCAAAATTACTGAATGCATGATTGGCTGAGACAGAGGGCATTTTTTCTTAATTTTTGTAATTGCCCCAGGCAAAATTACTTGATGCTGATTGGCTGAGCACGCCTGCATTGAGTTGGTTTCCCGCTTCAAACGGATTTTGAAAAGAAATTTCAGAAACGCATCGCTTCTGAGTTTGATCTAAACACGGTTATTTCATCTTAACGTGAAAGAGAATCAACATGCAACAAAGCGCAGTCTTTTGGTGGAAAAGCAAAAGGATTTTTCTGACTAAAAATCCATTGACTTCGCAGCCTGAAAAACGTTTGAGTGGAGACGGCTGGTGTTGCACGAAACATAGAATTACAGAACTTCATGGCCGCTCAAACGGAAAGTTAATTGCTTCGGGTTCAGCTTCGGGTTTTGCCTTTTGTAGTAGTACAGCCTCCCTGTTCTCAGGCCTAAAAACAGGCGGTTAATTTTGTTGGTACGTGAAGTTTTCACAGTGGAGTGGAAAGGACAGTTTGTGGATTCAAGAAGTTTATTAGAGCTCCTTTTTGGACACTTGGTTTACGTCTATCACGATCGAAGAACAAGAAGTTTCACGCCGTTGCAAGCTTCGGCCAAAACAGGGGAAATTAAAAATTAGACTGCTTCTATGTTTTTTGTTTGTAAAGAAAATGGCTTTATTGAAGGGATTTGAACCTAAGGTTGCTGTGGTTTTGC
>JAHPZR010004830.1:7500-10000 GCA_019787425.1 Platygyra sinensis
TCAGCTTGTGTGGTATGTACTTAAACAATTATTCACCTCCGTAACGGTGAGAGTGGTGATAACTATCCCGCAACAAAGACACTAACAAAACCCTTGTACAAGTATATTATAAGATCGTAAATCGCAAATCATAGAAAGAGGAAATAAAGTGCATTTGACATTGAACTATGTTTTGTCCTTAAATGCCTTGAGAAAATTTCCCATAAATTGGTTCATGATTTGCACCTGCTGCATTTGCATCTCTTGCATTTTTTCCAAGGAAGACGTAACGCGTTCTCCTTGGCGTACGATCTCATCGTAAGCACATTTAAAGCGCTCTCCCAATTCTCCGTGACCATCTTCTGGTTTTCTCTTCCTTTGCCCGGCCGGACCTTTCTCTCTTTATAGGCGGAATTTAAGTAGCAATGCAGATTCCATTGGCGGCTCTTTCTCGATAATAGACAGTAAATACTTTCAAAAAGCTTTCGTTACTTTAAGGGAGCTAATAAATATTGTTATTGTTGTTGTTGTTGTTGTCTACCCGCTAATCATGATGTTGTTGCGGAGAATCGCCCGCTTCTTGAACGTGCCCAAGGGTCACGATGTGCACGACAACCCAGGACAGCATTGATTTCTTGGTAGGCGTCAACTAAGTACTTAAGTTCTTCTTGTACACTTGTCCACCGTCTTGTTGGTTGCGAACTTGTTGTTAATGCCAAGCATTTCTTGCGTACTTGCTGTTAAGCAAATCCTGCTTCTCAGCCCATAGTTGCACCATGTACTTTTGTTGTTCCTTTGTCCAGTTGTCGTATTTTTTGGACTGATTGGACTGACTTGGGGACTGGCTCTCAAAAGTTTTTTCTCCAAGCTAAGACGATAATGAGATGCCGTCGCTTGAACCATGACTTTATAAATAAGGACCGAATGATGGTTGACTTAAGTTGACTTTTTGCTGACCAAAATAGTTTTCTTGTATCTGAAGTCATAGCTCTTAGGGGCATATTAAAAGAGTTCTGGAACTCGCACATGACCAAGAGGGATCCATCTGCTAAGCCTTCCCAACAAGATTGGCGCCAAATCATAAGTAAACTTGGTTTTACCGCATTAATCGTTTTTATTTGCGTCATCAATGACAGTTTTTAGTTTTTTTATTTCTTTTTACATTTTGGCGAGGTCCAAAGCTTGGCATCTTTAAACGCTGGAATATCTTAGCATTTGGTACATTGCGCTCATTTATGACAAAGTCTGACAAATCGCCCGCCCGTGAAAAATCTATCTGTTGACAGATTGTTTTTGAAAAACAAACAACTTTTTACACTAGTGCGACCCTGGCCTTTTTAACTCTTTATTTGACGAGAAAAAACATAAAATAGTATGTGCATGCTAATAAATTTATGGCCCTTTAACAGGATAATATATAGTACTGGTGTAATAGTACTAACGTTCTCCTCGCACCCTGCAATAATCGTTCACTATTCCTATGTGCTCTAGATTGCCTCCAAGATAGCGACTGCGGGGATAGCCTTCAAACATGCATCGCACAAGTATGCACGTGCAAGGACGGACTTGTAAGGGGCAACGACAAAAAATGCAAACCTGGTGAGAACGTCAAACACAATGAACAGAGGAAGGTGTTAAATATGTTGTTTAGTTATGAAGACGCCATGAACCGGTGCTTTGGGGTATCAACTTAGCAATGATAGTATTCTATGAGTTTGAAAAATTTCGGGGGGTTAAAGAGGTACATTATGGTATTGTGCAAGTAGTGAATATTTGGTGAAATAGTATTCGCGTTTAGGAAGAGTGAATCTTTCACCTCAGTATAGACATCTATTGGAATTCATGTCGTGTGGAAGCTAGGGCCCAGTCCCTCTAGGGAGGAGTGGGTAAACGCAGGAAACTGAGGCATGCATGGGAAATTGCCCACCAGACTCGACAGAGTACTGGGATCGGTTTCACCATTTCCCGCCCCGTTGGTCCTACATGCGTCAAATCGATACACAATCTATTCAATGAAAAATCGATAAAATTTTTGCAGTGTCCTGGGGCCAAAGCATCATGGGGCGATGATTTTTATCGGTATCCAATCAGAATAAATTAAAAATAAAAAACGCCCACAATATATCTCGGTATACGTGAAAAAGTTGAAAGTCAATGATAACCCACAAAAAAACAACTTTTATAGTCTTTTATCCTGAGGAAAGAGTTTTGTACCATCTCCAAAACGTTTGACACTCTGTCATAGGTTTTATCCAGCCATTGGGAGAAATCGCACCGACGTTTGGGACATTGTAGGTATTATCTCCCTGGATGTACAAGGGTTTGCTCAGGTGGAAGTTGTGGAGTTGACGTTTAGTAGAGTCTAAGTAATACACTGTCCTCACCTCAGCTGACATAACGGTTTTTGAAGGGGAATTTGTAGAACTCCCAATGATCGTATTTTGTGGTGGTCTCTTTCTTCTCCAATGCATCTTTGAGATGACATAAATACAGGATCTCTGGGCTCCCTAGGGAGAGTGAT
>JAHPZR010004830.1:15000-25000 GCA_019787425.1 Platygyra sinensis
GACCTCTGATGAAGTCCATTTTGTTTCTTTAGCTGATAACTTTACTGTACAATTTTCAAACCTTTTGAAACTCCCTCTAGAATGGAAAACAAAACAGCTTAACGGGCCCGGTAATTACCGGGAACTTCGAGAAATGGGCCCCAGGTCATAAATAGGGTTTCAAATTTTTGGTTAGGTCATAAATAGGGTAGGGAATATCGCAGATTTTGGTCATAAATAGAATAAGGGTTTTGGAAACCAAAATTTGTCAAGGAGTACTCCTTCCCCCCCCCCCTCCCGGGGGGGGACCGAATGACGATCCACCGAATTAATCAAGTATCAAATGCGATTGTTCATGCAAAATAACTGTCAGCATTTCTTTTATTTCAATTGATTATCTTTTTTATAGATCTGTCAAGCTCGACTATCGAAAAAGTCGCGTAACCTGTTGCGTTAAAGGCTGCCACGAGGAAAGTGTTTAGAATAAAGGATTTCCCCGACAAGTCTGTCTTCTATATCTGGCAGAGAATGTTCTGACCAAATTTCATGGAAAACCGTCAAATCTGCATACCCTATTTATTCATTAAAGGAGAAGGGATTCTTTCGAAAAACGAGTGCGAGATTTCGCCTTTTAAAGTTTTATACACACGTCACGCATTCACAGTTCGCAGAGCCGTTGCGCATAAGTTTCACCTAAGAGTTTTAACGTGCAATAGCGGCTTCACGTTTAGGTGGAAGTTATGCGCAACGGCGCTGTGAAACAAGTTTCAGCAGGCGTTGCACCGTGTAACGACAGGCGTCCCAAGCTCACGTTTAGAAAAAGCGAAGAATTTATTATCTTTTTATTCATAAAGGCGTCACGGCTGTGCGAGTTGGAGCTTGACCTTTCATCTAACGCGGTGTTAAGTTACAGGAGAACCGTTAAAAATTTGAGCGCTTTATAAGACGTTGTATGGGGAATAAAATATTGTTGATTTACAACGCTAAATGGTTTGAACTATCCACGTTTTTTTTAAGTAAGATAGTTGAAACAAACTTACTTCGCGTGTGTCCATTGTGCTTTTTCGTTATTTTCGCCGTTTTGGGCGTTTTATGCCATCACTGTTCTTCCCTTCATAAGACGGAGTCAAGGCAGCAAACTCGGGTTTCGACCGTTGTCAACTCGGATGCGGTTTGCGTCCAGAAAATCTTTCCCATCGGATATTTTTTTCGCCCACAGTTAAGGCTCTATGATCCTTGCACCCGCACAAATGTCTCTTGCTCAAAAATCCTGGCGCATTACGCTGAAAATGAGCATTTCCCACCGCGGATTCCACGATCTCTTCTTTTTACGGCACCTTGTGATATTGTGATCGGCCACGGCCGTGGAAGAGGCTTGGGCCCAAGGTCAAATTTCACGCTACCCGGGGTGGTACAGTGGGGTGGGACAATTGAGCAAGGCGATAATTCACTCAGGGAATGGGGTAAGTGAACATAACAGATTTGGTGCCAGTCTCAAGTTGCAGTGTTTAATTGGACTTGAGATATAAGATTTTGAGTTTTTCACTTTTCAACATCATTTTGTAGTTAAAAATTGTTTTCTCAGGCATTAAGAAACATTCGGTGTTGCCATGGCAACAATTAAGTTATGACCTCAATGACGGACATTTTTGAACATCCCTCATGGGGACCTACTTCCACGTCAATTTGAGTGAGGTTCAAAATTTTTCATTTCCCACTTTGTTCGATTCTCACAGAGAATTGCTCTTAACACGATAGTTATTTTCTACTGACTCAGATGCTGATGAATGCACGATCCAGGAATTTGTTTCGCAAACTCCGTCTGTGAAAACTCCGAAGGTAGCTACGAGTGTATATGCAGTAATGGATATGCAAAAAATGACAATGGTGTCTGCGAGGGTTAGTAATTTAACGTAAATTGTTTTACTTCAATGATTCCGTTTTACTGTTCTAGCTACTTCAGATTATTAAATAAAAGCGCAAAACAACACTTATCGACAGTTTACTGCGAGGAACAGCATTTGCAAAACTACGCATTAGTAAGTTAGTGTTATCGTCTGGAAGAGAAAGTATCTTGGGATAAATAATAAGAGAATTAATCTGTTCTTTTTTTTCCGGCCGAAGAAAAACATCGCTATTAAATGAAATTTTACTGCAAAGCAGTGAATAAACAGCTTCTCGAATCCTATGCTTCAGCCCGACCCATAAATCTTTTAAATTTTTTTTCAAGAAAAGTCAGTGACAACTGTCAAGTTTTGAAACAGAATCAGGGCAGCCACATTGTTTTCCCAAAACAATGGAACGACCGTACTGCCAAATGTTGGTGTCCCAACCAATCCTGTGGGAGTCAAACTCCCTTCATTTGTTCCAATAATTTTGCATGCTAGCGCCTGAGGAAAAACGATCTGAATTTCTCGGCAGATAAGGATGAATGCTTTGACAAGGTGGATGCATGCGGTGCCCACGAGAAATGTGTAAACAAGCAGGGAGGATACTCTTGCTAGTGTAAAAAGGGATACGTCAAAAAGGACAGAGCATGCGTGAAGGGTAAGCTTTTGAAGAAAGAATCTATGATTTGCACCTTAATGCCATTCCACTGAAATAGAACCTACACTGAGATTTTTCTCAAACTTTGCCGATTGATTGTTTTATATTATAGGAACTTAAATTTGGAAATAAAAATGAGGGGTCCCCGTGTTCGTTTAGGAGCAACAGCACCTTGTTTATTCCATATAAATCCTTGTAATAGCACCATGATTAGAGTCACGATTGCTTGCTAAATTCACGCTTCCGACGATTGTTTTTTGGCCAGCACTAAAAATTGGCCCGTATTTATTTTACAGATTTACCTCTTTGGCGAGGTTTAGCTGTAAAGAAAAAACTACAATTTTCTAATGCGCGCGCGCTAATCACTCGTAAAAGTATACGCAGTAGAAATGCGCAATGCAATACTAGGGAATGACCTTAAAGGAATTGCAAACCATAATAATAACAATAATAATTTGAAAAGTAGTGAAAAATGTTCTCTGGTTAAGAAGATTAAAACATAAGCTTTCAGCTATCAGTTTAACGAATGAAAATGTTGACGCCATAAAGGAAACACCCACGTAAAGGGTTGCGAAACATTTATTCAATTAAAATTTAAAGCAAGAGTGAAAAAAGCTATGATATAAATAATGTAAATGCAATTCAATCACAATGAAGCGGAGTATTGACTAGGCAAGGCAACGTTTTGAGTTGTTAGGAAACATTAAAAAAAAACAACAACAACAAACACAAAGGCGACGTTGAGGACCAAATTAGTTTTTATTATTTTTTTTTTATTAACGGATCTTGTGGTACCCTAGCAGGGACGGATCTAGGAGGAGGGTGCACTATTTCTTCATAACGCCAGTGGGCTTTAGCTTAATCTTAACCTATGGATTAAGACCTCAAGGAGGGGTGGGCAGGGGGGGGCAGTGAATAGGTTTTCGGATCGACGGATTTGGCCTTAAAATTCGCACGGGTAGTAAATTTTGGCTGTAAATCAAGCGGATTGCCGGATTTTGAAAACACAGTGGATCGTCGATCAGTTGTAATTTTTGACGCGGATTCCGAATTGTGCCGAATTGTTCTTTTTTTGAAACTCAGGCGTGAGACTGTTATTTGAATTGTATTGTGTTATAGTCATCAAGCATGTTGCCTTCTTTACATTTGGGTGAAATTAACAGTGGCATTCACATGTACCAGTTTTCCTTTGAACCTTTGCGCTTCTGTTTACGGGTGTACTTGCGATTTCGGATTTGAACAAATATTTTGGCGGATCGACGAATCTGGCGAAAGAAAAAGCATGGATTGGCGGATTTGCATACCCCGATTAACCCCACTCCTGAAGTCAGTATCATCAAAATTGTCACTGTTCATCGACGGTCCGTTTTCCAATGCATTTAGAGTCACTATACCACAAGGACAGCACCACGTCTCGTCCGCTCAGCAAAGTTAAGCGCTGTCAGGCGGGGTTCGCATCTGGATGGGTGACCAATTACGAATACTCCGTCTTGTATTAACTTCTTTTTTGCTTCCTTTCGAAGGCGATATTAGAGACTGTAGAACTCCCAGCCTTGTGTGATGTCGTTTTTTCTATTTATGAACAATGCATTTGTTCCTCATTTCGCCATGTCCGCATTCACTAGTATTTATTTACAACAGCGTATAAATAAATAGCTGAACGCGACGTTCGAATTCTTCTCAATTCTCTTGACTTTTAATCGTCTAATTAAAACAATAACTTCTGTCTTATTGCTACCTTTAGCTCTGTTGAAACCTTACCGTGACCACTACAATCAACGCTAATATATAGATTTAGGCCAGCCTAAAAGCGTAGCTCCTTGGCCGGGTGGTTCAGTGCCCGATTGAGCTAACCCAGGAAAACCAAGGCTGCATGTCTCTCTCAACCTAAAATTTAGACTATGGCCGCCACGTTGCGCGATTCCGTCGTCGTCGACGTCGTGCGTACGCGCCCACGAGCAATGCCGCTGGCCGTGATAACCATGAGAAAATCAACTCATGGGGTTCCTTTTCTTTCCTATATGAGTATGGGGCTCCGCTTGGCGGTCCTTCGGGCCGCCGGAGCTCCGCTATCACATTCCGCACTAAATTCCGCCATGTTTGATTTGACCTGCGTCCTCTCAAATTATCCCACAAGCGCTTGCGGCACGAATTCATCCCCAGGCTATCATTCTTTTCCAAATTGAGCTCATTTCATTGACTTCGAGAATGCGTGTGTGATTGACAAAGGCAACTACCACGTTCGGAAAAAAAAGCTATAATCTGTCACTGCCAAATCAGTCTGCGCGAACAATAACTCAAAACTGTTGCTAAGGCAATACTCCATTTTATTGTAATTAGACGTCATTTACATTTTTATATCTAAGCTTTCTCACACTTACTTTGTATTCTAGTTTTTCTTTCGCACTTCTTATCATATATTTCCATTCCCGCGCCAACATTTTCTTTCGTAAAAGGCCATAGAAAGCTTACGTTTTAATCTTTTTAACCAGTAAAAGTTTTTACTGCCAGAGAACTTTTTAATACTTCCTGAATGTTTCCTATAATAAAGATATTTGTATGGCGCCAAATCCACTAATTGCCGAAAAATGTGGAATGGTATTGAATGGTATGGAGTTTGCTTCCACGTTTTTATTTTTTTTATTTTTTATTACCCAAATAAAAAATATAAAGAAACGATACTGACAACGCATACTGCACTTTGAACATAATTCTTAATTGGCTCAATCTACAATAATAGCTAAATGATACCATAAACAACTTGTATACGTTTGTGCCAATACCACCGGTGAATGCGATCGTGACATATTCGTGACCTTTAAGACCCACAAATGATATTCTGTGAGCTAGAAGGTCTGCAATAGTCCAGTTTCGAATTCGTCATGGCCGCTGAATAAAAGCACTGACAAAGCATTTATACAGGGTTCGCCTCGACCCGAAAAAAATATTCATAAATACCGGCGAGAAGGTCCCACAAATTTTAAAATTAAATTAAACAATACACAGAGCTGTAAACTGTCATCTTCTCGCTGGAATTTGTGAGTATTTTACTTTAGGTCGAGGCTAACCCTGTTTAAATGCGTAGTCAATGCTTTTATTCAGTGGTCTTTCCGAATTCGAAACTGGACTATTGACAGCCAGAAATTCCATACTGATGATGTAGACATGTGATAAATTTGAAGTGGGACGCTGGTTGTTCAAAGTGCAAGTATGTTGGGCGACCTAACAATTACCTTCACTGCCTGTGGCAAACATATGCGGAAAACCGAGAAACAGGGTTTTTTTTTTTTTCCATATTAGGTCCAAATTACGAATATTTATCCTAATTGCAGTATATCTATCCAAATTGTAACGTGTGTCCAAATGGAAATATATATGTCCAAAATGTTAATACATATACATCTAAAAGCTGCGTTTATTGTCTGTGTTATCTATATAACTTCGCAAGGTTCCTTGCACATTTGCAAATCGTTCGAAGCAGGAGCCCATTACCCGGAGCTTCCATCTTCCATACCCTCTGAGTCAACCCTTTCCCGTATCTTTTTATTTTTAGAATCATCTCCCACAGAGGCTTTCGCGGGTTTCTTTTAAAACAGCCAATCATAAGAGAGCTGTGGTCTTCTATTGTTATAAGTCACAGGCATGTCACACCAAAGCTTTTCAATAATGGCGGAAAGCGAGGAAAGTTAATCCAACGAAAGTCCTGATATTTATGAGCCAACTTCCACAGAAAATAGCAAGTCTTTCCGAACGCCGAATAGCCGAATATTTTTTTTTTTTGCTGCCATTTTTTTTTCTTTCTTTCTTTTTTTTTTTTTTTTTTCGCGCGTTTTTATTTATTTATTTATTCCACAATTACTACTATTACAATTCCATTTTAAACTATTCGATAAATACAGTTTGGTTTATAACAAATTAAACAAAGACACCATATTAATTTAATTAAGGAAAAAAAATGTATGTTTTTATCTACCGTCCTTATTTACTTAAAGATGTTCCTAATAATACTAGTACTGTTTGAAGAAAGGTGTTTTAAAAAAAGTGCTTCATGTTCCATATTAAAGGGAACGAAGCACTTTTTTAAAACACCTTTCTTCATACAGTAATTCCAAGTGCTACACAGCATCAATTTAATTGTCCTTTAACGTAATACTAGTACTGTTGTCTATTCTAAATGTTAGACAAAATTTTTTTCCTCAAGTATCTTCCATTTTTCTTTAAACAAATTCGTTTTATTTGATTTGAAATATACAAGCTTTTCAGTCTCATATTTAATTACCAAAATTCTTATGAAGTGGCTCAAATAAGGTAATATTTTTCTGCATCGATAGGTCCATAAAAAAGATTTTCCTAAAATTACTATATAATTAAATAGATCTATCTCCTCCTCAAAAAACCCAACAATAACCTGGCAATATCTAAGTGAGAGGCTTCTGCAACTCTTGATTTGACTCAAAATTTTTTCATTAACCTCATGCAAAAAAACAAAATTGAAAAAGAACAGCCAAACAAAATAAGGGGTATAGTTTCTGTTAGCTGATGACAGAAAGTACAATTGGGCTCCGAAATGTATCGTATTTTACACAAGCGGTCATTAGTAAACAGGATAGAATTCAAAACTTTGTACTGAAAGGAACGTAAATACGGTTCATTTGCAACCCTAACTTGCAGACGAAATGCCTCTAAAACTTGTTTGTCATCGAAGCTAAATTTTTTCTTTAACATGACCCATTTACTTGGCTTTTCCAATTTTTGTTTTATAAGAAGACAATAATAATCATGACATTTAAGGTATCATGGTAGGTGGATTTTAAGAAAAATGCGAAAAATCTTTTTTTCGCTGTTCAAATTGAGAAGACTGAGAAAAATAATTTGCAGAAAGAATGGAGAAAAAAGCTTTTTTACTTTTTACGATAAAGAGAAAAACTGTTTTTGAATCTCATTAAATCTCTTACTGCGCGTTGACAGCTCTAATCAAAATTCACCGCCAGTTGTCACAAGTAATGCGAATTGCGGTGTGAATTTTATTTCCGCACACGAACCGCTCTCGATCTGGTTGTTTCATCGCAAGTCAAGCTTTCGTTCTTGTCAAATTTTCTTTATGTCAGGACGAAAACTCGCAAGAAAACGTCTTGCCCATTTTCGTCTCCGAAGAAGTTCAGCGTCGAACAAGATCTGTGGCTCCTGATCTGAGCGACTGTGGGTCGCATTGTTTTAAACTTAGAAGAATGGTTGAAGGAACTCGAGGACACAAATCCCGCCAATGAAGCTGAAGGTCAAAATACAACAAGTGCTAGTCGCACGATATTGCTGGAGAACGGACGCGATTCCGAAACTTCCACAGCGAGAGATCGAGTCAAGCACAGATGTAGATGTAGACGATATAGACCTCGAAATTTCCTCTTTTTGGCTTCACGGGGCATATATGGTTTCATAAAATGTCTGGAGAACGAAGAAGTCTAAACTCGAACAACATAATACCAATGCCGTCGACGAAATAATTACGGCAGTTTAAATACAAACCTGTTTAAACCTAAGTAGTTTTTCGCTTTTTCGGACGATTTCACTGCAACGTCGACGTCTGTTTATTTCAAGTTGTCGTGTTTACAGTTTACAGTTTATTATTTTTTTGCACTATTTACAAATAATATTTCTACATTTACGTACATTACAATAAAGAAACAAAAGAACACTTAATTACACAGGTAGAGAAAAGCAAAATGTGCGCATTGACCAAAGTAGCTTAAGCTTTCGAGTTGGTCACTGCCACAGACAATTAATTGGCATGAACATGTACATCCAAAAAATTTTTTTTAGTATGCTAAGTACGAATAGGTATAGTATACATATGTTACATCATAAAAAAAGTACATAAATTAATTAACGGTACTTAACAGTAAAGACAAAAGCAGGCTATGGGCAGACTACACTTAAGAAACAGATTGAGTATTTAAAAGATACATTTTGAACTGCTTATAGAACCGGTTATAAGAAAGTTTTTTTTAATTCAGAGGGGATAGATTCCCAAACTTTTGATGCTAAAAAAGAAAACGTAGTAGCACCATAATTGTTGCTTATACTTGGTCTATAAATATTAAAATTAGTTGCAAATCTAGTATTTTAGCTATGGACCTCAGAGGCTAGTGTAAGAGTTCCAGAAAATATTGCTGGGATATTAGTGGGAACATTGTTAATGACCCATTGTTTTGGTAAACTGACCCATGCCGACATCTGTCAGCGCGGAGGGGATTTTTAACACCTAATCATATCGATTTCGCAAAAGGTTTTTCGTCTTTTTCTCGATAAAACAAAACTGCATATAAGGATGAACATTTTTAGTTCGTTTACGCGTGTCTTCCAACGGAATTGGCTGAAAATCGGCAGGTATGTTCCCTATTACCTCCTTCGAAAAAGGGTGTCGGGCTTTGTTTAATTTCGCTACCGTTTCAGAGTTATGGCGTCTTTAGTGTAAGGAAACACCCGCGCGCAGAACATCAAACTTTAGGAGGTGTAGAAAAAAAAAAACAAACCACACCTGGAAAATCGCAGACACCCTTTTTGAGGGTGATGTGTGAGAAAACATTTCAGATGTTAATGGTGCCGTCGATCTTTTTATAACACTGCGACAATAACTTTTTAGAAAATTTCAAACATATGATTGTATCCTATAACTATTAAGCTTTCAGAAAATGTATAGATTGATGGGGTTTTCTTTCAAAGCGCCAGCGTAAGAGCGTGATTTCCAAACACTGTCAATCCACCTACCATGATACCTTAAAACTTTCCAAATCAAGCACCACATTAAAATTGGGTAAAGTAACACGCAAATTCAAAGGAACAGATTGCCTTAAACCTGTCCATTCTAAAAAATTGAACTTTGTCGACTTATCAAAAAGCAGATCATTTGTAAATTTAATATCTACTTTTATTTCTTTGTTGTTTCATATAATGTATTTATAAACATTATTTGGATCTTCAACTTCTCTTATATTTGACCACCACGCCAATAGATCTTGATAAAAAGTAGATGAAATGTTAGTCTGATTTGCATCATAATTACACTGAAGTAATAGACTCCCTTCATTTTCCAAAAGATAATTGAGATAACACTTCCAAAAACTTGACGAGTCCTCATCTGTTATGCGCTTTAGCCAACTCAACCTTAACGCTTTTATGATAGTTTCATAATCTATCATTCTGAGTCCACCTTGCTCATAGGGTGCAAACGTTGAACTTCGAATAAAGTTGTCCTTCTCGTCCCATAAAAAATGAAAAACTAGATTGTTAAATTCTCTTATAACTTCAGACGAAGTGCTTATCACCATGCTGGGGTATATTAGTTTTGGGAGAAGAATTGCTTTTATAATATTAACTTTGCCATGAATTGACAAGCCTCTTGACTTCCATAAATTTATAGCATTTCTGATTTTTTTCAGCCTTTGCTTAAAGTTTTTCTCAACTAATATCTGTACAT
>JAHPZR010004830.1:30000-37500 GCA_019787425.1 Platygyra sinensis
ATTTTGTGGCCTCTTTCAATGTGTTGGAACTCAAGAGTAATAATTTTTCGTGTCAATAGCAAGTCTCAATGATAGATGTTTCTGTTACTTTACGATCGCCATGTTTTTGTCCCTCCGAATGACATAAACGTGGCGTCTCCATACAAAGCACAAATTTGGGTAACACACTTCTTCGAAAAATGCGCAAAAGAAAAACATCAGACACCTAATTCTTGGCGAGGTTTTCTTATATGTATAGCAATCATCTCTTATATCCCAGATTCTTAACTTTACTTAATGAATGGTTACGACTTTTAGGATTGATCACATGACTTGTGAAAACCGATAATTCTGATCGTGTATTAACAAGATTTAAGATGAGTCAAAAAATTCTTTATGTCAGGACCCCATCACCAGGAGCCCGAGACTACTCTATATATCCCTGTCTCGGCGTTTTCACAGAGCGATTTATTTTTAGTTTGGATTTACTTCGAATTCAGATTCCCAGAGGAACCTCAGTGACCAATTGCAATCACAAGCACCGACAAATGTTGACATGTCGACATGATGTCGGCATGTTCACGTGAGGCCGCATTGTTTTATCCTTACCAAAGCGTGCTCCTGTAGATTGGAACTGGCCTATTTCGTTTGAAAAATATCTAAAAATAGACTGGTCTTTAAAAATGCCGTTGCATTGCCTTATTATGGGAGTTGTAGGCTTTTAGTAATGGGCTCCTCCCTATGTCTGATTTCTGT
Source organism: Platygyra sinensis (assembly GCA_019787425.1). Classification (NCBI taxonomy): domain Eukaryota; kingdom Metazoa; phylum Cnidaria; class Anthozoa; order Scleractinia; family Merulinidae; genus Platygyra; species Platygyra sinensis. Next base: position 30,736 of record JAHPZR010004830.1, read on the forward strand.
TTTCTTTTTCTTATTTAGGCGTCGGTCTCAAGGCAGGGTCTGCCCAGGTCAGCGCCTACCTAAGCACCTTTATTCTTGGTGTGCTTGGGAGCCTGGCCTTCTCAGCTTAAATGGAACTGTGCCTGCTGCTTGCTTAGCTGTTGCTTACTGGAATCTTTTGAATTTTTATTAACTGAAATAATAGCTGTAAACGTACCCCAAGTAAAAGGCCAAATGTAATTATTTATGACCTGTTTTCATGTCATAAACGACTTGTAAAGCCTACAATTTCTTCTGGAATACTGGGAAAGCTCAAAATAGGAAAAACAATATTCATTTTTCAGACAAAACTTTTACATATTTAAGAGAAGACCCATATATGACAAATTTCTTAACTTTCTGCTTGGCTCATGAACAGTACAAAAATATTTTAAACTGTTAACTGTGATTGTTACACTGTTGGTAAACAGCCAATATAACAAGCTTTAATTTTCATGGCTGTCAAATTAACCCGCTTTGCTTAGCTGTGCAATTATGTTTTTGTCTGTCAATTCTCTGTTTGAAGTTTAGCTTAATCAGTTTTATGTTAGATTTTTTTCAGTTATCTGTTTTGATGTTTCAATTATCTGTTCAATTTATAGTTTTATTGATAATTGTATTGTTTCCAGATTTTTAACCCTGCGATGAGGCAATGCACACCATTATTACTATTTTTTTGTCTACGATTTTAGTAGACAACCTCTCTTTCCCCAGCCCTGTCTGATTAAATTAACCTTGAACATTGCGCAGAAAATTGAATAACTTCAATACACGAAAAATTTTGCCTAAAGATGTTTGCTAGCCTGCGCAGAATTCAGAAATAGGTACTCGATGAAGCACATGAATCTACGGCCACAGGTAAGTAGAATAGACATCTCTGCAGGGCCTGGGTTTATGGGACAAAAATTCTGGATAATATTTAGATTTCTTTCCAAACACTAAGCCTTTTCTTATTCGAATTTTCTTAAAAAAATCGCCAAAAAGATATTCTTCTTAATGAGCAAGCTTGACAATCTACAATTTACAACCGGCACCACAGTGGAACAAACGAATGAAGCGGGAAAAATGTTTCATTCTGCCTTTTCCTTCTCTACGTTTACCTTATGTTAAATCCTTATATGGTATTCTAGACAGTTTTCTGTCTCTTTTCCCTACATAAACCAGCTTTACCCTTACATGAACGTTACCATTGATTTTCAAACAAGATGATGATACTGACGCTAACAATTATGGGCCGATCGCTCTGCTATCTAATTTTAACAGGATCTTGAAAAAAAAATGTGTTCGAAAGAATAGAGTCTAATTGAACAGAAAAACCTGTCCACTTCATCCCAATATAGCTTTCGCAAGGCACATTCTATTCAGCATGCAATCCTAGTTATATTTTTTTTGCATATTTGTTTAATATTTCAGTTCCATTATTTACATTGTAGTTTTTACCTAATTTATATTTATCTACTTACAATAAACTATTAATTTACCAATAAATAATTGCAACCGTTAAATTTTACCATTTGTCAGTACAAAGTACACTTATGCTACATTATATTTACATTAGTTTCTTATACTTACATAATCATAATACAAAGTGGGAATATTGCTTTGGGTGACCTTAAGTTACTTTATACACTTAAAGTGCCTATGACAGATATTTTTTTTATTTTCTTGCTAGATTCTACATTAGGCTCTGATGTGAAAAGCGAAAAACTTTTTCCTTGTAGCGATTTTCCTTCACCTCGCTTTATCCGTTTGAAAACGTGAAATTTCACTTCCGGTTGGGTCAAAAACCGCGTCAACTGGGAAACTGGGGATAGTTGTGTTGTGACGTGTCACCGGGAACACATTGACAATCAAAACGAAAGAGAAGTGAGAGATTGTCGCGACGATACTCGTCAACAACCGGGAAATCCCAGTCTATTTCTTCGTCAAAGCTCGCTAAGCTACCAGGCAGCTGTTGAATTTGACTCTAATCAGGAGAGGAGCGATTCTGACTTATCGGAGACGATACTCGTCAGCAACCGGGAAATCCCAGTCTATTTCCTCGATTTACCGAGGAATCAAATGCATTGAACTCATAACCAGAAGGTCCTTACATGGATAAGCCATTCGCAGACGACAATTGGATCGCCAAATACGGCAGAGAAGTATAGGAGACCGAACAGAGTAACCAGGCGTTACAAAACAGATTCGATAATATCCAAGGTCTGGACGCTGGGTAAGCAACATAAGAATTTATCTCACAGCTATTGTATAGCTTCGATCGACTGATCGACGTTCAGAATCGATAATTACGTTTGTTTTGATCCAGTCTGGCAATATTTCCGTCTATCGCTCATTTCATATTTTGCTGCAGCCGAGCGCAGTGACCAGTAGTTCAGACAAACGGCGTTGAAACCGGGATGCATTGTCACGCATCGTAGAGTTGTCTCGACTTCCAGGGAAACGCCATCACTTGAAAGAGATTCTACGCATTTCCCTCTTTCTTGGCAGCAAAAGCGCTCTCAAGCATTTTGCAAGCGCTCCAGCGAACAGTTACCTCATCTACACCTGTATAAAAATATAAAAACAGTTGTCTCAAGAGGAATTATCGATTCTGAACGTCGATCAGTCGATCGAAGCTATACAATAGCTGTGAGATAAATTCTTATGTTGCTTACCAAGCGTCCAGACCTTAAATCTTAAATCGGCCTTTCGCCTTATCCCCGTTCACCCACAGGATTGGCACCTATTGGGTATTTGGAAAGCTTTTCTCGCGGGGTGGAATGGGCGCTCTTTCCTTTCAGACACCACTGTCACACCTTCTCCCGATTTGGAATTGTACACTGATGCCTCTGGCTCCATTGGCTTTGGGGGTTATTTCCGCGGGCAATGGTTTCAGGGTAGATGGCCCCCTCACATGCAGTTACACAGGGAGCGGGGTATAAGCATTGAATGGCAGGAACTTTTCCCCATAGTGGTGGCATGCGCTATCTGGTTTCCACATTTTTTTGGGAAACGCGTTCAATTTTGGTGTGATAACGAATCTGTGGTGGCCATCATAAATTCAGGCCACTCAAAGGCTCCGCGTATCATGGACCTTCTCAGGTTTCTTGTTCTCATATCCATGAAACATAATTTCTTTGTCCGGGCACGCCATGTACCTGGGGTCTCTAATGAAATTGCTGACGCTCTCTCACGCTTTCAGGACGCACGTTTCCGGGCAGCGGCTCCCAACGCAGAGCAAACCCCTTGCACCATCCCGCCTTCGCTCATGACCCTCTAAGGGATGAAGTTCAAACATACGCACATTGGGGCCTAGCTTGGACTACGAACCGTACGATGGCTCCAAGGAGAAACGCTTCATTCAATTTTGCCTTATGAATAAACTTATGTCCAGCGAAGGAGACATCCTCCCATCTTCAGAAGGGACGCTTATTTATTTTGCCTCTTACCTTGCTAGGACAGTGAAACATAGTACCATTAAGTTATATCTTTCTGCAGTACGTAACTTACACATTTCCTGTGGGCATGGTAATCCTCTCCATGGGAAACTACTCTTGAATAAGGTCCTAAGGGGTATCCTTCGTTACCAGGGGCGGTCTCGTATTCTCCGCCAACCCGTAACTCCGGGAGTGTTAGCCGCTATCCAGCCCATTCTTCGCACTTGGTTAGGGGAGCGGGATTTCACTATGATCTGGGCTGCATTTACATTAGCCTTCTTTGCCTTTCTCCGGTGTAGCGAATTTACTTATCCCGGGACAAACCAGTTTCGCCCTCGGTTCGACCTTTCTACCGACTGTGTATCATTTCATCCTAGTCTGGCTAGCCCGCAGCAAATGTCTGTTTCCCTCAAGGCTTCTAAGACCGACGTTTACCGTCAAGGGCACACGCTTGTTATTGCGTGCTCCCCCTCACCGGTTTGCGCAGTTACCGCTATGCGCAATTACTTTTTAGCCGCCCGCCCACGCGGGCCGCTTTTCTCCTTTCAATCGGGTCGTTTGCTTACTAGGTCAGCTGTAGTTCACCTTCTGAGGGATGCGGCTCGTCATGCCGGCCTCCCTTACAAGTCCCTAAAAGGGCACAGTTTTCGTATTGGCGCTGCATCTACCGCAGCTGCAGCAGGCTTGCCAGACTGGTTAGTTAAGGTTTTAGGACGTTGGTCTTCGGACTGTTATCAGCTCTATATACGCACACCTCGTAACGTTTTACTCTCCGCTGCGCCGCGTATGGCTATTGTTTCCTTACCATACATTGATAGTTAAACGTAGTTTGTGCTTGGGGGGATACATGCTTCGCACGTACCAGTGGCGGTTTAAGTCTCGCAGCGACTTCTCCAAGCTTTGATTTTTCATGCTATGCTATGTTACGCTCTTTATCTGCCTTTATTCTTGTCCGATCCAGCACGTGCCGGCGGAGTCGGCTCGTAGTGCTGGGGAGATAAGGAGGCTTGAGCTTGTTTTTACTGCCTACACTCGTTCCATTATGTGGCAGCGCTTATCGTATGCGGTCCCTTGCAGTTTATAGTTTCCCAGTTGACGCGGTTTTTGACCCAACCGGAAATGAAATTTCACGTTTTCAAACGGATAAAGCGAGGTGAAGGAAAATCGCTACAAGGAAAATTTTTTCGCTTTTCACATCAGAATCTAATGTAGAATCTAACAAGAAAATAAAAAAAAAATATCTGTCATAGGCACTTTAATGATTAGGAATTAGTTTAATTATAATGAAAATTGTGAAACTAACAAGAAAGTTGAGGAGACATCGCTGGTTTCTCATATCATTTATGCTTCGATTTGTTCGGTTCTGTATTAAAGTGATATTGTGTTTACAAAATGAGCAAGTAAGATTGAACTAGTATGCAGTTTGTTAGTGTAGACAGTACAGTAAGTATTTCATGAAAAGCAGTATGTAGTTAAATTTCTTTGTTACATTTTTTCCAAATTGTTCGGATGTAACACCGAACAGTTTCACTTCTATGGACGGATTGAGGTGCGTTTTCTTCGTGTCATTGAACCAACTGAGGACCTCATGTGAAACCTTGTTTACAAAAGCACAGTCGCTAAAAGTATGGTTAATGGTGTCCTTCTCGCCACAGTATATACAGTCATCATCTGACTGGATACCATAACGGAAAGAATCCTGCTGATCAAAGATCAGAGGGTGTTATCCACAGAGGCCGAAGGCCGAGGTAAATAAAACGCTCCGAGATCTGCAGAATTCTTCATATCCTACAAAAGCCGAATTAAATCATCGCTTTATTATTCATTCAAAATATTTTCCCGTTCTTAAAGGAGTTTCGCCATTTCGCTCTTTCTTTTTTCCGCTCACCAAAAAAAACCCCTCGTCTCCAGGTTTCCTCGGTCAATAGTTCTTTAATCTGCAGCGGACTGCACTTTTGACGTCATTTCGACGTCATCGGCTCGATAATTTGCAGTGGGCTGCACTTTGGACGTCATTGGTTCAATATTTGGTCAACAGCAGCTGTTTATGATGAATTATGAGTGTGGTTTCAGCCAATCAGAAACGGGGAAATATTTTGAATGAATAATAAATATATATATTTATAGCGCCGCTCTCGGACTCACCGCCATTGCCGTCGAATAGAGCTCCTTTTGTGAAGAGATAACTACTGTTTCGATGACTTGTTTGAAACTGGAGAAATTTTTTAAAACAAATTTGGTTCTGAAACTTTGTTGCTCTGCCCAATCCCACCCCCCTGCCGAAGAATAGAGGTTTACTAGATTTCAGCCCATTTCCGCGTGTTCGGCCGCAATGACATAATGGGTAATTTTTTGGAGACACTTTAACCATTAGTTTTAAAAATGCATTTTCTAAGTTGAAACTTTTTGCGAAAAGAGACATGTTTTAGTGTTGTAACTGATTACCAAGAGCTGTTACAGTACTATCAGTGCGGTTTTTGAATAGTTGTTTTGTTTCATTTGTTTATTTATTCATTTAAAAAAATACTTACATTGCAATAAAACGTAGAGTAAAGTAAATTCCATGCAAAAAGAAAAACTACAACACTTTAAAGAGTACAGTAGGCGCTACTAGTTACAAACCTTAAAACAATGAAAGCTTTGACACAAAGTAAGTAGATTAATTTGTCCTAATCAGTCCGGGATCGTTATCATTTTTGATAACCATGTGACGTCATATAATGGCGGCCATTTCAACAATCGGGAATTTTCGTATTCACTTCGCTTTGATCGTTATTTGTTCGATTATGCTCGGGTAATTTACCCATAATTTTATTCGATAAGTACCAAGAAAGGAAGAGCCTCGCGTGTTTTGAAGATGGCGGCTGAAGACCAGCGTAAACGATGTAAAATGCTCCTCGTAAAGTGAAACAGCGCTTGCAAATTTTGCATACAGATCAGGTATGTTTTTCATTTTGTCATTAGATTTAAGTTGCTTGCAGATTTTTGCGACAATCACAAAAAATATATCGTTAATCTTCACGCTATATACTTGGGATTTAATCTGTTTTTAGTGTTGTGCACAATCTGTGAAAAAAGAGCACGGAGGTATTTTGATTTGCGATGTGCTGTTCGTAACGGCGGCCCTATCTACATCTGTAATTGATGTGTTCCTAGGTATTGAGATGGTGGATGCTGGTAACCATAGAATCAAAACAGCAAATTTATGTCGATTTTGTGGCTGACTGCGTCTTCAAAAAAGACTTCTACAAGACTTAAAGAAAAATTCAAGCTTGAATTCGAACGACATGATATCGACATTGAAGAGGACAACGATTTTATTCATCCC
>JAHPZR010004830.1:42500-47500 GCA_019787425.1 Platygyra sinensis
AGATGTGTCATTCCTAGTTGCCCGACAACCCAGCTACATGGCCTCTGTTTTTGATTTATTCAGTTCTAAGCCTGAGCAGCCTCTGAAATTTTCTAATGTCTCAAGTGACGTTTGCACTAACTCTACATTTCTGAGAGGAAGAGTAATGTCATCTGCATATAGGGTATTGTTTATTTCCTCGTCTCCGACCTTTATTCCCTTGATGTTGCCATTGGTTTGAAATGCAAGATTAAGCAGTTCTATTCCTAGAACGAACAGGAGTCCTGACAACGGGCAGCTTTGTCTTATTCCGCGTTTAAAGTTAAAAAAAGGGGATGCAAAACCATTGTTTGTAACACAGCTAGGAATATCCGTATTAAACACTTTAACCCATCTTTTGAAATCTTGCTTGAAGTTACAAAAACATCCAAGACTTTGTGCAAGTACTCCCATTCGATTGAATCAAAAGCTTTCTTAAGGTCAAGAAAAGGGCCATGCCTCGTGTTTGCTTTGCTTTGGTATAGTCAATAACATCAGAAATGAGTCTGACATTTTCGCCAATGTACCTGTTCCTCACATAGCCGGTTTGATTTGGACTTATGATGTCTGGGAGCACTTTTGCTAGTCTGTTCGCTATTACTTTTGTGGCAATTTTATAGCCCACGTCTAGCAAAGTAACTGGACGCAAGTTGTTTAGCACATCGGTGGGTTTGTCTTTCTTTGGTAGAAGAGTGATAATGCCTCTTTTCTGACAATTCGACAGTTCTCCTTTGTCAAAAGCGTTGTTGATACTTTGCACGACATCATCACCAACTTCATCCCAGAAACGCTTATAAAATTCAGAAGTAAGGCCGTCTGATCCCGGAGATTTACCTGTTCCCGTTTCATTTAAGGCTCTTTTGCACTCTTCCTTAGTTATTTTTCCTTCTCAAATGATCGCGTTCTCAACGCTTAATGGTTTGATGAGCTCGTTTTCAAAGAAACTGTTGCTCACTGGTGTTGCAATGTTGATGTTACTCGATTCATATAAAGCTCTGTACAAATTTTCCTCTTCCCTTGGAATGATCTCTTGATCTCGAGTTCCCATTTCATTGCTTAATTTCAATTTGATGATGGCTTTTTTCTCGCTTTTTTTTTCTAAGTTTAAAAAAATATCTGGTGTTTTTCTCTCCGCACTCCACCCATCTTGCCTTCCTTTTCAAGATAGCATCTTTTACCTTTTGATCTGCTATTCGTTTGAAGCGCATTTGTGTGCTTTGTATCTTTGTTCTTAAAAGTGCACTAGTTTTACATTGTGCAGACTTGGCCTATAGCTCATTCAGCTGCGCCTGCAATTTTTTTTTCCTCGATCCTGTTCTTTTTAGCTTTCCTTTTAGCGTAAGCGATACTGAAGCCTCGCTCTTTATTTTTTGATTAGGTCCCATCTAAGTCCTTTGTTGTCTAAATATAAGTATTTATTTCTGTAGTTTTCAATGTTTGCTTTGAATTCATTGATGTACTCTTCATCCACTAGTAGCAACGAGTTAAATTTCCAAAACCCGACCCAGCCTTTTTGTTGAGAGAGTCTGACTGAATAAATAGTTTGACCGCACAGTAATATGACCCTGGTGCTTGGACAATACTACACTCTTTAGCAAGGTTAGCAAGGTTAGCAAGATTTTGAGATGCTATAAAGTAATCCAACCTGCTCTGGACTTTATATGCTTTGTCTCTCCAGGTAAATTGTTTCTTTTTGGGATTCAATTCACGCCAAACGTCTTGCAAAGAGTACAGATCGGAAAATTTTATCCCTAACGAGGTTTTTTTTTTTTTTTTTTTCCCTACAGGTTTCGCTCCTATTTTGTCCAACTCGGTGAGAGGACAGTTCAAATCACCGTCAATTATAATGTTTTCTTTCTCGAATTTTATCACATCGACATCATACTTTGGATTCAGTAAAATCATGACACCATTTCTGTGTTTTGTTCCATGACTACAGAAAATCTTTCCACCTCACTCTGTTTCCCACGAAGATTTTTTTTCGTCACTGTAGGCTTCTTGCAGGAAATAGAAATGTGCTCTTTGATTGTGTAGCCATCTGAAAATTGACCGCCTTTTAGTGGTCCCGTTTAACCCTTTAACATTAAGGGTGACAATTTTGATTTGAAATGTTTTTAAGTCATTCATATTAAAAATTAGTTTCAAATTTAATCCCCTCTGGTATTCCATATATTTTTTTCTATCATTGTTGAAGAGGTGTGAGAACACTTGATCTTTGCGTGTGAATGTTGAGCATAATACATTTTGTCTCCTATAATATGCTAACTTCATTTCAAATATGTAGCGTTTTAGCATTGTACGAAATAAAATGAAAAAGATAAACAACATGAACAAGCTAAAAAAGAATTAAATTCAAACGATGGATAACAAGTACTAACAAACAAAATATTCCAGCTAACTAGATATAGAATTAAGGTCCATTTTGACCTGATCATGCCAATTCTCTCTCAAAGGGAATAAAAGAGAGAGCAGTTTACTGACGCGATGGCTTTCTTACCCTTTCCCCTCCCCTCCCAAGATTAATATTCGCGTTGCGTTTTCTTAACGCCTCCCTAATTGCCTTGTCCGCTCCAAAGGTACTACCATCTGGTATCGTTAAGACAAACTTACTCTAATAGTTCTTTGGGTACATTCTTGCTTGTATAGCTCGCACTTCCAATTTTTAGAGTTCTTCCGATAACCTTCGCTTGTGTGCCGCTTGCTTGGGCTTTCAGCATCGCTTTGACTAGAACGGCTCTCTCATCTTGGATGTCACTCGGATAATAAAAGGTTATGTATGCATCTGTGTAGTGACTAGATTCGTTTAATAGATTCCTCTTTCGAAAGACAACTTCCTTATCTTCCCTGCACACGAATCTGGCAATAATCGGTCTGGGCCTGCTTGAATTGATATTCCCATCCTGTGTACAGCATGGCAACGCATTTGACTTGTGTCTATGTCCATTTCTTTGGTCATGATGTCGAAGATCAGCTCTCTACAGCTCTCGCCTGGGCGTTCAGGAATGTTTCTGAATATTAAGTTTTCTCTTCGCGAGTTCCCTTCCATATGTAGGACCTTTTCTTTTTCCTTCTTTAATTCTGCTCGTAACGTAGCAATTTCTTTTGTCAGAGAGGCTACTGACAGCGACAGTGACTTGTTGCTCGCCTCAAGAGATTCGATTTTGGACGAAGACATTTGTGCGGCCATTTCTAATTCGGACACAGTATTTCTTAACACTTGGACTTCAGCCTTTAAATCGTGTTGAAAATTTCCATTTCATCTCTAAATTTCTTAAAGTTGTTTCCATCTTTTCACCGAAGGAAATAAGAATATCCATGATAGCATTAAGAGTGACCGACGAAATGGTCATCTGATGAATTGATATTCTTGCTATTTACACGAGAAAGCTTCGCGTTGACGGTTTGTGAAGCTTTTGGGCTGCTGGATTTCTTTTGTCTCTTCTTATTTCCCATGTACCATGTTAACTGTCTGCTCTACTCGAGAAACAAGTAGCTCTACGAACTAAAGCTGTTCCACGAGGAGGGAAATACGGGTTAAGGACGGGGCTCTAAAAAGTGCGTCCGTCCGTCATGCCGGTCTCGCCCCAGGTCGCGGTTTTTGACTATGATACAGGTACTGGAAAGCTTTATTAAAGTGTCTAAGGTGAACAGGGTTTTTATAGCAATGGTAGTTCTAAAATGTGTAAAAAGGTATTCTAAGAAAAAAAAGTGGATACTGACGTTTAAACGCCTTAAGATCTACAGTCCGGTCTTGATAACCTCGACCAAAACAAACCATAAACCAATCGCTGCGCAAGTTTTCGTTCACGTGACGTTATTTGGTAGCAACAGTGTATAACTGAATAAGGCGATAGACAAGGCACTGCGTTTTTTCACAACTTCACAATGTAGTTTCATTAAATTAGTTTTATGTTTGCTTCAAATACGTTATGGAGTTATGGAATAAAAATAGAACTGTATGGAAGGAAACTGTCCTCGTCCAAAGCTACTGCGAATTACATTTCCAGATAGACATCGTATGATATTTGCATTTATTGAAAGTGAAGAATGATCATCGCAGTAAATTTTCCAATTTAAGCAATTGGCAAGAAGAAGCCTGAAAAAAATCAGGGCTTCAACGGGATTCGAACCCATGACCTCTGCGATACCGGTGCGATGCTCTACCAACTGAGCTATGAAGCCACACATAGACCCCTTGCATAAATGGCGCCTAAATTTGAATAACAATACTTGGTACATCCTTAGCCTCACATTCATGAGAAAATTCCTTTGTCTTGAAGCATGAATGTGAGGCTAAGGATGTACCAAGTATTGTTATTCAAATTTAGGCGCCATTTATGCAAAGGGTCTATTGGGAGCAAGGTCAATTTAATGAGTTCATATTTTCCCGTGCAGTGAAATGATGTGAGGTATACATGAAATAATTCATATTTGTACTGCGGTTATAGATGAATGTGAAGAGTGACCATCGCAGTGACAATCTCAGTACACTGAGCTTAAAGAGCTTAAAACATATCTTGCAATACAAACGAGCCGAGAGAGAAAAAATAAACTGGCAAAAAACAGAGGTGTCCATCACTACAAATTACACGCGGATAACAGCGGAAGCCAACCTGACATATGACCTACGTCCTTCCAAAACCACAGGATTTTTGCTTGGCGAAATATTCAAAGATCCCCCGATCGTATCATACAAAAGGGGCAGATCCTTAGAAATATACTAGTTCGAGCTAACTTCCTAAAGCGGCTATTACACATGGATAGGCCTGTTACCCCATTGTTGTCACTCGCTGAATCCAACAATAAGCTATAACGACAAGTATGCCAGAAAACTGACCTAGTTTGGCCGGCATTTCCGGAAAATATTTCAGGACTGCGAATGTGTGGAAATTGAATCTTGGACTCTAAAATATAGGCAACTTACCTTTTAATGCGTTTGCCGTCTCAGGCTATGAAAATACCCCCTCGCACGTCAGGCAAAC
>JAHPZR010004830.1:55000-62500 GCA_019787425.1 Platygyra sinensis
CAGTGCTCCCCTGGACGAGTTTTGTAGAAAAGATAAGGACTCCGATTATAAGTGCCTCTGTAAAAAGGGCTATGAAGAGATCTCCCCGGCAGAAGGAAATAACACATGCCAAGGTAGCAAAATTTTCAGATCATTTAGAATCACATTGAAAGCAAACCTGAGTCAATTTAAATAATTTTGAATGAAAGTAGATACCTTTTTAAACTCAATGCTAAAAGAAATCCTACTTTTGCGGACAGAGGATGCTTGACGAGTTCCTTTATTGAATAAACAGTTTGTTGTGAAGTCATGTTTGGTTGACCCTGATCTCGTCTTAAAGTTTAAAAAGAAGCTAAAGGAAGCCGATTTTCAGTATCTCTCATCAATACTTGCAGATAAAGAAGAATGCAGCGAGGATCCTTTTTTAGACAAAGAAAATTCCGTCTTTAAAAAACACAGACGGAAGCTTCAAGTGTGAATGCATCAAGGGGCTTCGAATGAGCGCTGACGAAAGTACTTGTGAAGGTAAGAAAAAGAACTTCAACATAACTTTTCATTACAGATTAAATGCTGTTTCGGGGGGATTAAAACGTGAAACGTAAGGTAGGGTCCAGAGACTGAATAAAGTTTAAGCACATTAATACGTTAAATAGATTATATATCTTTAACAACTGGCGCTTTTCATCAGATCTTTCTCATACTAATGAAGCCAAGCCAAAGTAAGAATGATATTAAGCCATGGAAATCACATCTTCTTCGTCCGTTGTTCAAGTTCCATATTTACTCAATTCGAATGCAATTACTAAAATAACTGAAAATAAGTTAAATAACTTCATTAATTTTGTTAACAACAACAACATTGTTGTACACAAGGAATAACTTAATTATAACTTAAGTTATCTATTTAAATAAGTTATTTAATTTATTTAAGTTATTTATTTATTTAAGTTATTTATTTACTTCAAATAGCTTAATTATTTAGCATGAAGGTCTCAATTGATATTATCTTATTTCAACCCAACTAGAACCTAGAAATTCACCAAATAGCTTAATTTTTTAGTACGTATTGCTTGTGAGGCTTATCAGCCAAGGGGCTCAAGAAAATAAATTTTGTATTTCGAACTTATTAAGTTTCAAAGAAAGTTTGTCTGATAGCATAAAGCCTTGCTCTTCCTTAGAAATTTGTTATGAGGAAATTCAAATTACAGAAGCATTGTGAGAAATGAAATTTTGGGGATCTAGCAAGAATGAATTTTAGGCAAGTGCACCATAGTTTACTTGTACAGCTTGCTGAGAGGATAGGCCAAAAATAAGGTTTCATTTAAGGAGATGATGCAAACCATCCCAGCAGGAGTGAAGAGCACCAATTGTACATGTATCTTCGAGTTACATACGAAAATCTCTAACCTTACACAAGGGTATACTATTAACTTTTGATATTTTTGGGAGAGAAAAAGTAGAGATTTAGGAACTGACAATAACTATTAGTAAAAAAAAGATATAAAGTGTAATTGTTAAAATACTGTCTTTCTGCTTAAGGAGATAGCATTGAGAACAAGAATGCCACCAGACACAAAAGCCACTCACAAAAAGGTGATGCATAACAGCTAAACAAAGATTCTCTTACACATGAGAAAATAAGTCTAAGTCAGGTGAAACAAAAAGATACACGCCTTGAAAAAGAGAAGCTTACTTGTTAGGGGTTCAAGCAGGCAGTTTATAGCCGTTAAGCGGGTAAACACACGTAACGCCTCTTCATTGGATAAAAATGTTAATAGGTATTCGATGTAAGCGAGGAAAAGAAGGTACTTGTCCTAAATTTCTACATCGAAACAGTGAGTGTCGTAAACTAGACAGCGCAAGCTATCCCGAGCAAGATGGCGTATTTTGTTTTCGACCAAACTATGTCGAGTAGAGTTAACTATGGTTAAATTCTTTTGTTTTACCGTCGTCCAGTACATTGGAGAACTTTACTTAGAAAAAGTTAATGAAAATCGCTTGTTTCTGTGCAAAGTTTTCAGCATTACGTAGGTACGTGTTTGGAGCGACTGGAGTAAAAGCAAAATGTTATTGCATGCGTCTTTTCGTGTATGAAACACTCGCGAACAAAATCTGCTAGTTTCCAAACATGGTACTTAGCAAAATTGAATATCCTAACGTGTGAACGCACGTTACAAGTTTTACCCCATATGAATTTCTGACAGTGTATTAATGTAAATATTTTACTCAATTTGCCAAGGAGTATTGTATATATTCTAATCCTTGTGATGTATACACTTTGGGGTATCTTGATTCAAACTGTGGAAACCCTAACCTCCATAATAATTTTTTTTCGATTTATTTGCAGTCGGGTTTTAGTTCTGTTAGTTTTGTTCATCTCAATGATTTAAGACCACCAGATATTGTTAACGATACGATCGTTTTTGTACAGAGATCTTACATTACTCCACTTGTTACTGTTCTATAACAAAATAATAGCAGTAAAGAAACGGTGTTGAAAGATGTATCATGGTTTTGATTGTATATTAATAAACTAGGCTTATTCTAGTATTCTATGCTTGATGCTTTACGTCAAATGTTACAGAAAAAAGAAAATAAAGTTTTCCTTTTTTGCTATTATTAATTTTTTTTTCCTTGAATAGGGTGTCATTTTTCGGGCTTGAGCCTTAAAAAGGGTTTCAGTTTTCGCCGTCACAGCCCTTAAATAGGGTCAGGGTTCGAGAACCCACGCGGCACACCCCTATCCAAAATTCGCGGGAGTACCCCCCCCCCCCTCCCGCCCCCTCGGGACAGTAATATAATAAAAACAGCATAAAAATAGCACAAGATAGTATATAAAAAAAGTATATAAATACAGTAAAAATAGTATAAAAATAGTAATAAAATAGCTTAAAACTAATGTGAAAATAGTTAAAAAATAGTATCAAAACAGCATAAAAATACAGTGCTAAGAAATCTTTAAGTTAACTTTGTTCTAGCTGTGCACAACATGTGACATGCCAGAAGTCAGTGTTGGTCAAACTCAAGCTCGGTTACTGTATCTGTATCTGTATACAAGAAGCAGTAATAACAGTTGAGCCACGATAATATATGTATTTTCTTTGTTAGGAAGAATTGCAAACAATGTGATAGGTGTTAAGGAAACATATCAATGCAAAAGACTCATCCCATGTATTTTTATAGTCAGAAACTGAGGCTAAGGGTCCATTAGTTGCTGTAAAACATATTCCATACCAATAATTTTAAGGCTTAATTCAGCTGCAAAGGCTATTTAAATGTATGTCATGTCTATACCTGGGAAAAAATATACACATATCCTTGTAGTACATGCATCAATCCTTACCCAATTAAGAGGGAACAACTTTATTATGTGTGCCTTCTGTACATTTAACTGGGAAAATATTCACTTACTGTCAGTAAGATGTAGACTACGAGTACATGTAAGTCCCTCTTTCACTTAGACCGTTGTGTGATACACATGAAAACCATGAGCAAAAAAATGTTGATTTTCTTTCACATGATGCATGAGAGACTATCAAAGACGAAATATGTGTAGTGTTAGCAGGTAAGGCAGGAAAAAAGAAAAAAACAAACAAACAAACAAAAACACATGCAATTGCCTGGGGCAAAGGTGAAAATGGAAGTTTGGTGGTTCAGTCAAGTGGGCAAGAAAACTTACATCATGAAGCCTCAGTAATCTTGTTAGTGATAATTTCCAATCAAAAACCATTTCAAAACTTAAGAATGCAAGATGAGCAAGACAATGGGTCGAAAACATACATTTGTACAATAGACCCTCCTCCAAAACGGCGACCGAAAATTCAAATGAATTGCATATATCCCAAGTCCTAAAAATGTCTGTAAATTTTTTCAATTTTCAGCCCACATTTTCTCAGCTAATACAGTGTATTACACCTGAAAAATTTAATGCAGAAACTTTGCAGGGTTACCAAAGTAAAGGTGCTCTTTCTAGTGTTGGTATGTGTTTTTATTATTTTTCACTTATTCAAATTTCAGCCTCCATTTTGGAGAAGGATGTATTATGTAGTTTAGTACCGGTAACCTCGTTTTGTTATGGTTTATCACTGGTTATACACTGCTGCTGTAAATTGTAAACAATTACTGTATGGGGTTTTTGTGATATCCAGAATAATCAAGGTCAATGTAGGGGCTATCAGCCTGAGCCTTCGGCTTCAGTTGATATCCCTTACCGAGACTTTGAATATTCTGGATATCACAAAAACCGAATCTAATAATTGTTTTCACCTGTTGTTCTATTATACATTAAACGCAAAAACTTGGAAGTCATGTTCTGCTTCTTCACTGACAGCAAGCAACACAAGTCGCGTGAAATTGACATGATTACCCTTGGAAATCATGCACTGCGGTCATACACGACATGATTACCCATGACCTTGACATGATTATTGTATAATCTGCTGTTATGACATCACGGGTTGCTTTCGAAAATTCACTGTACGCTTTCGGCCAATGAGAAAAGAGTTAGAGAGTTCAATGTATAATTATCGTTTTTATTATTGACAATGATTGCCTTGAAGTGTTACTGTACAAGTACATAAGCTCTAAGCATCTGATGGCAGTTTTGGTTCATATGCCCCTATTTTTAGGGTTACATGTATTTATCTTATAAATTGGACCTGCCAAAAATGATACGAGACTGTACCTGTAAAATGAATGTGCGAGTCAACATGTCTGGAGACTCTGGAAATTATTTCTAAAACCCATACAGTACATTTATGGGAAAATAAAATTATGTAAAAGTCAACAAAGATTGATGCATCAAGTTGTAAGATCATTCACTTGCAACAAGTACTTTCACTGATTTTAAACTAACCTGCTATCAGGCGTCCCTTTTTCAGTCGTGGCGGGAAGGAACACCTGATACAATCACTTGACTATTCGGCTGCCGCACCCTTATTAAAATCTGTCAGAGATCCTATCAGATAAGAATGAATCGATCAGAATTACCGCAAGTTGCTTCATGGGCAGGAATTTATATGCAGTGCTGTACAGTACGGACGAGCAAATATTATTTTGTAAAACGTGTCCTCCTGTTTCGTTTGTAAAAGAGTAAGTTTCAGAGGCAGAACAAGAATTGCTATCTTTGTGTGCCTAGTGTGTCACTTGGTAGAGGTACCTTTCCTCTATGTAAGCCAACAAAAAACAAGGAATTCTGCGGGAAAAAGGTTTTGCAAGACTGGAGGGTCGTTCTCGTCGATATGATGTACATGTAGTCCAATGGACTTACCACGGCAGCAGTGGTTTTTGATCTGGCATTGGCTGTATTGCCCACAGGAAACAACACTTCTGGAATTAACTGATATATTCGCTGTTGCCATTAATCCCGTCGGAAGCACGGCCAAAACATATCTCCCATGGCGTGCGATTATATGGAAGCATTATATTTGAGAGTTTTGTGATCAAAACTCTCAAGAGGAGCATTTAAAGCTGACAAAAACTCGCTCTCTTTGCTCACCTCATCAGAAGCCATCAGCCTGCGGGATTTCTTTGACTGAACGTCACACTGCCACACAGGTAACCAGTCATGGCTTAGTTCTGCATGTAAGTACCTTTTGTTTATTGACCAATCAGAGAAATGTCCAGATTCTGGACAAGCAACAGACAATTAGTCAAGTAGTTGTATCAGGTGTTCCTTCCCCCGAGAGAAAAAAAAAGGATGCCTGATCGCAGGTTAATGTTGCACAACTGCAGCAGCTACATGTACATATACATGTAGCTTCCTTTCTGACCGTTAATTGATTCTTCATTTAAAAAAAAAATTACCAACAATAACTTCTTAACCAGAAGGCAGTTGAAAGATCCCAATCACACACACACAGACTTTGACCTTCACATGGCAGCACCGCTCTCCATCTAGCATCTCCAGTTTCTCAAAGCTAAAAATGAAAACACAATTTATTGCGTTGTATAATTATTGCAGGGTTTGATATTTTTGCCTCCATGTACTGTAAGCTGGTGTTCTTATCATGTAAAGTGTGTAAGTCTCCTTTCCACTGAAGAAAAACAAACTGCTTGATTTCAATTTCAGCTCGCTTTTTAATTCCCCTACGAATATAACGAATATATCGAATCAGTTTGATGCCATGTCAAGATGGTAAAATTATCACAGTGGACGAGTCATATACGGCTGCACAAAAATGGCTTAAACAGTTGCAAACATGTAACTGCCATAACTGATCATGCATGTAAAACGGTGCCTATGTGGACTGGACGAAGAACAATTCTAAATTCAGATCTATGTTTAATAGGTAATCACTTAATTCGTTAAAACAGCTGAAGAGGTTTACTAGTAACAAATATTTTTGGCCCAGCGTAGTCATGCATCTTCGAATGAGAGACACACCAACTGAAGGCAGAAGGTCGCCGCTTACCTCCATTTCGTTGAAGCATTACGAAGTTGAAGATTATCAGAAAGGCAAATCATGGACGCTCCATCCACGGATCAAATTATTCGGTTCGGTCCCTTAGCTTTCCGTCCAATAAAAGGTAAAAACCAAACCGCCGTGGCAGTTCGTTTTATAACATAGATAGGACCCTACGCGCGCTCTGATTGGTCAAAAACCTATGTTTTATCAGAGTATAAAACATCGAAAAAGCGTGTTTTATTGTTTTGCGCGCGTAAAATCTATATCATAAAGCAAATGAAGAAGCCTAAGCCGTGTATTACACAGTGATAAAACACTCCAGTCATTTGAGAACACTCGAGAAATGTAGAAAACACTCGCCTGCGGCTCGTGTTTTCTACATTTCCCTCGTGTTCTCAAATGCCTGTCGTGTTTTATCACAGTGTAATACACGGCTTAGGCTTCTTTATTTGTTAACAGGCCACTTGGACTAAGAGGTCATGTGACATCGTTTTAATGAAAATGCCAGTTACATGATTTTGCCTCCGAAACATTATTAGTGGGTCATCTCTTAATCACAATAACAGTGATTTGGTTTTTCAAACCCGCACCATTTGCCTAAAATGAGAAAGTCCGTAGCTGGTCACGAGACCAAAACGTGATTTTTAAAATTATGAATTACCGTTTTCTGACACAAATTTTGCACTTAAATTTCAAGGAAAATGTTGAAAAGATGATATGGTAACATTTATAGCACATCTGAACGTAACTATCAAACATTTAACAAGATATAAGCAAAAAGTAATTTTGGCCGCCATGTTGGAGGGCAAGAGTATGCCCTCCAACATGGCAGCCAGTACAAATCATACTAAGTTGTTGAAAAATCAAAGTGCCATAAAATATCTCCCTTAAATGCGTTTGATCTCAAATTTCGGGTGTAAGATAATTTTTATGCGTTCTGTCAATTTTTGGCATCAGCAAGATTACAACTCGCTGTGTAAGGGAAGTATTGGTCACGTGACATCTTAGTGCAAGAGGGCTATTACACAGCAATTTTGAAATGGTTACAGGTCAAGTGGTGACTCGCATGATATTTCACTCAATCACAGCTGACCAAAATGCTCGCATCAGACTA